>JAOXYL010000052.1:15523058-15535848 GCA_028564955.1 Terapon puta
CACACACACACACACACACACACACACACAGAACACAGCATTGATCAGATATTAGGGTTGTTGTGTGCAGCTTCAGTTAGATCACTACAGCAATTCTATTTGTTTGTTGTGGGTGATGAGGTCACCTGTGGGCAGGGGGATGTAGATCCGCTTCTCCAGCCGCCGTCGTAACGCCTCGTCTATGTCCCAGGGGAAGTTGGTGGCAGCGAGGACCATGACCATCTTCGAGGGGTCGTCATTCTCCAGAGCTCCCCCAACACCTGGTTGCATAGCACACGCACACACACACACACACACACAAAACCGCAATTAAACCAGAAAATACATTCATAAGAAATATCAGAATATAAAATACCTGAATGACTTTGTTTGATACTTGGCTTTCTGCAGTTCTACAGATTCAGTTGAACACATTCTTCACATGAGCTTTGATATTAAAAGGGGCCAAATGGCACAAGGAGAGCATCCCTGCATCTGTGTTGTTAAAGTCTTGAATGTGCAATTTGTGCTTTCAATGGTCATATTTGAAATTTTTTTTCTTGAATTATCTGAGCAAATTCTAACCTAAGCTCCAACAGAAAACTCTTCATAGTTTTTAATTTCTCTTCTCCACTCACCATCCATCTGAACCAGGAGCTCTGATTTGACTCTGCGGCTGGCTTCATGTTCATCAGACGTTCCTCTTCTGCCACAGATGGAGTCAATCTCGTCTATGAAGATGGTTGTCGGGGCATAAAACCGAGCCTAAGACCAAAAAAAAAAAAAAAAAGTACTTTAGGAAGGTTTTTCCCAATTGTGTAACAAAACATTTCAATCTTCAGTTTGACACTGTGAGGTTGTTTCTAAACAGACCTCATATAAGTACAGAAACTCACCATTTCGAACAGCAGGCGGACAAGCTTTTCTGACTCGCCCCTGTATTTGGAGGTGAGGGTGGAGGAGGACACGTTGAAGAAAGTAGTCCCACATTCTGTGGCCACAGCTTTGGCTAACATGGTCTTTCCTGTCCCGGGGGGGCCGACCATTAACACACCCTGAGACAAAATGTTTCACATGGTTAAAACCTAAGACATATAAACACATGCACACAGAAAGCGTGGTCTCTATTATCACTCAGCCTCATGAAATCTTAAAATAAATGTTGAAATTTCTGATACTGCCACCAGAAAACTGTCTTCACTTCAGAACTAAACAATCACCTGTGACATAACGTGACTATGTCAGAAAGAAAATTCTTAAAATACAGATTTTAAGTTTTTCTCCAGGCATCACATTATAAAGTTTATGACTGGGAGCTAGAATAAAAACTTAAGACCTTGAAAACCTACCCTATTTTCTTAACCGGATTCTTCTCATGATTACAAAGTGATTCTTATCGACAGACCCACACCCCAGTACCAGAATGTCTTGTTTGTCATTTCAAGTTTGCTTGCTTTATCTTAAGAAACACCTATGGTATGACAAACTTCAGGTGCTCTGAGAACTAAATTACCATTTTGTTTTCTCTTCCTTCACTCACTCTGCTTGCTTCATGTTTCTGAACAAACTTGGAGATGTGGGCAGTCATTCAGAGGTCAAAACCAGCACAAAACGTGGAGATGATCATATAAACGTCCGCTTTCAAAGGGCTCAAACATGAATTAGAGTGTACATTGGCCGTCAAATTGCTTCAAGGTGCGTATATCATTCATTCGTATCCACTAGAGACAAACAAGCATCCACAGGGCTGATCAATAGAGGAGGGCGCAGTTAAAAGAGTGAATACTGCGCCACCAACCACAGCTCAGATCAGGCTTATTGGTTAGGATTCTGGAATACTTATAACAAACAGTGCTTTACAAAGAAACAACAAACATGCATATAATGTTGAATGTTTTGCATAATTGGTACCCTGACTTACTTATTATGTCAGAAACTCACTTATAGAGAGTGCGTGTCTACAACAAAGAGAATGCGAGAGAGGGAGAAAGAAATGCTATGTTAGATAAAGTGCGTTTAATGAAACTTGATGTCATCTCAGTTGAATTTTTCAGTTAAAACCTGATGATCCTGCTCTGAAGCTTCCCATGTTTAGCCCATGATACTGGAATCATAATAATACTTAAGTGTTCCTGCAAACCAGGAGCTCTCCACTGAAATATTAGACCTGAATTTGCTCCACAGAAAGGGACTGTGTTTGCTGTTTATTCATGGAACCTTGATAGATATTGCCAAAATGCCAAAAAAAACAACAGTGATTTAAAGCTGTTTAGTCAACATGTTTAATCTAAATGTCAGAACTGCACTTAATTAAAGGGATGAAACAAAGACGTGGGAGCCAACACCTCCCCCGTCGCAGGCTCGGGGTAATGATGGTGATGAGAAAAGGATGAAATCTGATCCATGAAAGTATGAGAGATGGTTATTATTGAGCTTAACCATGCATGTAAATGAATTGTCTCCCACTAAACTGTAAGCCCCTGCAGTCAAATAAAGTTTCATCTTACTTTGTCACTGTCGCTTTCACGTAATCTGTTAGGCATATTTTGTCTAAATGTCAATAATATGAAACGAAATTGCCATCTCTGACGCAATTCTCTTCTGTAAACATTGGGACCATCGCTGCCGCTCTGATGTCTGACATTTCTGTCTCTGGTTTGTGCCTGTTGCTATGGAGATTACATAAACCAGGAACAGTGACCACTTGTGCTTGTCATCCCTGCTGCCTCAGAAACCTCACGGGTTAATGTGCGTTATCTTCCCAGCAGGATGGTGAAGACAGAATTTTATATAAGACGGTCACATGGGCAGAATTGATCAGAATCTCAGCAGGAGTAGGTTGGAGTCGGGCGGCTCATCTGCATTACATGTGCAGCAACAGTCTGAAATCCTGCAGCGGATTGGCAGAGCAGAATGGCACAAACCTCTGTGCAACAGTAACTGTCAATTGTAATGACACTTACCAAACCTGTGTGCCAATAAAGTCTTAAAACGTCTTTTTCAATAAGTATTTTATTAATTCTTCATTTCACTACTCTTTCAGTCGTCTGAAAAATGGGCTTTAAGTGCCGAAGTAAACAGTTCAATAATGCATGCATTTATGAGACAAATGAAAGGCACTGTGTTGCTGTAAAAACCTATAAATGATTAACCCTCACATGGCGGCCCTGAGGGGAAGAAGCCTCACATGATGAAGTTCAACAGAGGCTGGTACAGAAGAAAACGGGTCATTCAGCAGACCCATGTAGATATTGAGAGGCGACATGACTTCTCAAAACATTTATTCCTGATTTATTTTAAGAGATTATCTGTCAGAAATGAGCCGTGGATGTTGTGTGGCATGCACGTTCACACATTCGCTGCAGTATTTATTGCCACATATTGCGACATTGCATTTATCACCACATTTATTGCGAGTAGTCACAGTTGTGGTGGCTTTCTCTCCCATGTAACCCAACTACCCCACCACTATATATGAAATGTCAATCCACGCATCTATGTTTTACAGTTGACTTTGTCAAGCGAGAACATTACTAGACATAATGCAACTGAATAAAGTAGCATGTTTAGCTTAAGTTTAGTTACAACGCAGCACTTAGTATTGACTTTAAATTCTTTGAATAAAATGTTTATTTAGCTGTTGAACTTGGCTGAATGACTCTAAAGATGGTGGGTGTATTTACAATATTATACAGTAAGACAATACATGGTCTGTTAAAAGGTCAGCAGCTGAACAAATTCAAAATGTATCCTAAATCTGAAGGCAAAACAATATAAGCTGCTCACTGGTGAAAATGCGCTTCTATTGATTTCCATGGCAGTATACTAAACGAATACATACAGGTCAGAGTGTGTCAGCAAGCACATCTGTGTCTATGTGTGTCTGTTTGTGTGTGTGTATGTCTGTACCTTCCAGGGGCGACGAATGCCCTTAAAGAAGTCAGGCATCCACATGGGCAACACTACTGCTTCTCTCAGCAACTTCTTGGCATCTTCAAGATCAGCAATGTCGTCCCTACAGTTTACGCAGAGAACTCATTCAGCAAGGCAGAGAAAAAAAGACTTCCTGGCAGCAAAACATATAAAGTGTTGTCGGAATCTGTGCATGCTGCCATACCAGTGTACATTAGGGTTACGGGACACAATATCTCTCTCCAGTGAGTCCACCAGGTCGCTGTCATATCCTGTGCCATCAAACTTCTTCTGCTCCACATCCCCTGCAGGGTCTCCAACCCCTTTCTTACCCTGATGAAGAACAAAGATAAAGACAGTTGTATCGATCCTCCCCTATCCAGCTATCTGTCCACTCAACCCCCAATCAACTGCGGCAGTCTAACCTTATCGTCTTTGGCCTTTGTGCCCCGGGCGTCTCTGATTCCTGGCCGATCTGATTTAGGATTGGCCTGACCGCGGCCTCCTGGCCCTGCACCACGATGCTGCAGGCCAGGGGAGTCCTTCCTCTGCTGCTTCACTGCACTATTGGGGCGCTTCACAGCAATAGGATTCCTATATAGACAAACGCACATGAATAAAACTACACATGATAGAAGGACACACCTACAGATGAAAACATCAAAGATATTTAGTAACAGGGAAACAGTGGTAATGACATAGTGGGCCAATGTTCCCAGGCACTGGAAATAAAACAGCTCTGCTTGTTCTCAGTGGAGCTGTCTGGCCATTGTAATGGCCAGACAGTAAAAAACATTCCACACAGTGAGTCACATTATACTGGTAGAGATGAAAAAGATTATGCAAAATATGTCTCTCTGTACTTCAAAGTGCTTCCTTATGGAAGTATTTGGTTCAACTGACTTTCAGGTAGAATCAATAACAATCAGTTCTGCCAGAAAGTAAAGCAGGACCTGGATCACAGCTGGCCCCTGAGCAGATGAAATCAGGAACCCACACTCGATGACAAAAATGAAACACCCAAACAGAATGGTCTTGTTTTAATCTACATAGAATGAACTAAAAACTTAGAGTGAGACAACACTGTGAAAGTACTTTTCCAAATTTCAGGATATTTTATTATCCTTTAAAAATTAATGGGTGAGTATCTACTTCTTTGAGACTGACGTAATCACATATTTTGGATACCACTAAAGATCAAATATGTGTAATATTAATATATAAAATGTCCATGAATAAATGTTTGTGTCTGCAAATATCAAATGTACACAGGAATGAGTGAGGCTCAGACAATGGGCATTTATATGAAAATGGTGGGTTTGGAGTACAGATAGGTTGGCATATTTGAACAAAAGTACTTCCCAATTTCGTCAAGATCATAATGTGACCTACATTAGTACAACGCTAAATGAATGACACACTGTGTTTTTACACTAATACCTCAGCCAATTTTGGTTCTGCTTGCACATACATTAAAACCTCACCTGTGTGATTCAACTGATAATAGAAAAAAAAGCTTTATTTTGTTGTGCCACTGTGTGTGTATGATGTGCACACACACATATACACACCTGTGTTCTGCAGGGGTGGGAGGGGGCCAGACTGCTGGATCCTCCGGTCTCTCTTCAGATTGAGGGGCGAGTATGTCAACTGGTTTCTCTGACTTAAAGCTCTCGAGCGTTCCCATGATGCCTTTCACCTGCTCATACTCCTCAGTCAGCTCCTGCCTGACCTGGTCACGAACGGATGAAGAAGAGTATTGTGTCAGTGTAACATCACAGAACATCAACATTTTCACAGTGTTTGCCTGCAGGGTTTATTTTAAGTAAAGAGCACTGACGTCTCTAAGCTTATTCAAAGAAGTGATGGTTAGACTGTTAGACTTTCTCCTTCTGTGCAAAAGTGAAGCCAAAACATCCTGGATTAGGGCACCACCGTCATGTGCTGGTGACATCATTTGGAGAGTCTGAACACTAGCAATCAAGGCAGAAGCTGCAGTATCGAGGCAGCACACATTTATTAACTGTACTGCAGCCAGCCACCAGGAGGCAATGATCTAGATGTTTTGGCCACACTTTGTGGGATCTTTCATTTTTTTTCATCTTTATATAGAGTCTATAGGTCGTCTTCATAAACAACATATAGCCTATCATTGTGTACAATCATTGTGTACAATGATAGGCCATATGTCTGTGGTTTGATGACTGCTGTAGGGAGCTCACCTGTTGCCATTTGACTTTGAGTGCAGGGTCTCTGAGGGACTGGCAGTGCTTGTGGATCTGCTGAATGACCCCTTGGTAGTACACAATGGAGGAGTCGTAGTTCCCCAGCAAAGCATACTCACGTCCCTTCTTGGCGTTGTCACATATCTCTGCCAAATTCATGCTGAATAGCAGCTATACGATGAAGAGGGAAAAACAATTATCCACTTAGTCTGAGCGCTGGTATAATGAGCTAACAGTGGCTGGTTAAACAGTTTTAAACCACTATCTGCCATATAGATCAGCCTGCACATTGTCAATCTGACTTACAAGATTGCAGGAGGATGCAGCTCTTTGACACACATTGAAACAGCTACACACACACAACCATACACGCAAAGGCGTGTTAGTTGAGCTAGCTAATGTCGGGTACTGTGATTTGAACCGATTAGACAGACAGCTCGGTTAAATCACGCCACCATTCAAACTATCTCCTGTCATCCGGCCCACGTTAGCTTGTGTTAGCTCGCTGCTAGCCACAGACAGAAAACAAAAACGAGTCGTATGGCAATAAATAGGGTTTATAATGCTTTCAATATGCATGTGGACAAAAGAGACCCACAGACAAACTATATTATATTGTTTAAGTACATATAAAGGCTGAAATAGTCCTCGTACCTGCATGAAAAGCGCCCGTTTATGTTGTTTTCTTGAATCAAAGGTCCGGTGTTGGGCAGTGTTACCATGGCCGCAGAGAGACGCCGCGTGAGGAATACAAACGGCAGGACGAGCCGCGCTGCATTCGGGGACTGCACAACAAACTGGGAAATATAGCCACTCTGAGATCAAGGAAGCAGTCATACAGCAAGGACTGACCCTAAGGGAGCCATCAGTGTCAGCTCATATAATGTCAGAAAAGTCTCACAATCAAATTTGAACCACCCCAGAATTGTGTTAATTTCATCTTGATAAAATTCAACAGTTAGCGGTACATGCTTTGATCTGGAACGTCTGCTAATTTCCATGATTTACCGAACGTCTCATCAATGCCTTAACTATACAAAGCATGGCCACAGGATGTCGCTAAAAATCCAGTCTATTGTAAGCTAGTGTGAAGGTGAGGAAAAAATATGGTCACAGATTCCTTTATTAGGGCTTCTGGTTCTTTTGATCACACGAACATGGGAATTTAATAGCTGTAATAGATTAGATCTGTCTGAGACTTGTCTTCCATGTTGGATTAATGGGTGGAAAACACGAAGGCAGCATCACAAAATACAATTTAAATAAAGTCAAATATCTTATGCTATCCTTTGTTAGGATTTGAAGAACTTGGCAGCAAACAGACAGCACAAAAGATAAAAAAGACTGATAAGACCACTTTTATTGATTTGCAGCTTAACATTGTCACAAATTTCCATTCTGGAAAATGTTTTCATTATTGTACACATGCGAAAAAAGTAACAGTCAGTGGTGATTTTGTTTCATACCATCAGTACCCTTCTGGTAATGGTTTTCATACACAGCTGAGCATGTGTTTTCACATGCTTTTCAAGTGAACGATGTGAATTTGCATTTTGTCCCAAGACAGCTACATTTTGTCCGTAGTGAGCTCCATCCGAAGAACGGTGTTGACACAAAGATGGTAATGTTAATAGTAATAGAAATTCACATTCAGCCACAGCACCAAAACTCACACTTGAATTAACATTTTTATGAACTTAAGAACCTTTCATAAAAGAAAATGATTGCACAGTTTTTGTCACAGTTTCAATTTACCTTATTGGTCCCTTTCTTTAAAATCCATTTTGCCCATTAATTCACTGTCTGCATTGAAAACTGCTGAAAATTTGTAGTGCTACTACACAGCTGATTGCATATTATTTGCTTACATATTTAAGTGCAGTTTGCAATTCTTTTTTTTTTCCTCAAAGTGATTTTATGTGCAGTTTGAGCTACAAATGTTTGGCATACCTCCATATCCATTCATGCATTTCACTGAAATGTTGATGTAATATTGTGCAAATTTATAGGCCCATACTGTTACTGGCCTTGCCTAACGTCAGGCTGGGAAATGTTTGCAACATTTCTTCCTTTTCATTCTGAAGATAGTAAGAGGTCTATCTGAATTCTGCCTCACTACTATCCCTCAGCACCAGTATTGTTCTTGGAGGCTGCGATGACCTTCATGCACACTCTGATTACACCCATACAGCATGGAGGGTGACCTCAGCACTGACAGGTTTCTGCCTCCTGCTCCCTGTGGCTCCACAGCTGTCTGATACTGCTCTCACTCGGCTGCTTCAGTCTCAGGGGTTTGTGGCTCTTCAGTCTGTAAGCCAAAGTCAGAAAGATGGCGTCGACATGTTCCTTCTCAGCAGGGTCCTTGGCTGAAGTCTCAAACAGTGGGAAGTTGTAGCTGTCAGCGAGACACTGGGCGGCCGACGTCGGGACCTCCCGGCGGTCCCTCAGGTCACACTTGTTGCCCACCATGATGCGGGGCACCAGCGGCCCCACAGAGTGCCGACTGCACTCATCTATCCACTCTGGGATGCTCTCGAAGGAGCAGAGGCTGGTCACATCATACACAAAGATGATGGCATGAACGCTGCGGTAGTAGTGCTCCACCATGCTCTTCCTGAAACGCTCCTGACCTGCAGTGTCCCAGATCTGCAACTGGCACAGAAGAGAGACATGATATGACTAAATGACGACTGATTCCGAGAAAAGCTTAAAGCATGCATGCCGACTCACTGTCACACGGTCGGGCTTATTTAGACTTGAATGGGTGAGAGCTGCCCTTAATGTGCTTTTCCCGTGAAGACGAGTGAAAATGTCAGCTGTGAAAAGACTGGGAGAGCACAGCTGGTGAAACCGGTTTACCTTATACAGCACATTGATGACCCTCAATCCTGTCTGCAGACTGCTCAAAAGAGCAAATTCTTCTAAGCAAGGACAAGATGTTACACCAGCCTTATCTTTTAAGGTCTACAACTTCTAGAAATACTTTCTAATTCTATTCCACCTTATTTCAGAAGGAAATGAGCAACAACGGAATAAAGTTACCTTACAAATGAAGATTTATGTGTTAAAAATCATATGAAGAACTAAGAAGAAATAAGTTGTTTAGTTGAAACCACTCAACAGTTTCTGTGTGTATGTAAATTATTAATCCATGAATAAATTACAAACTCAATCAATGAATTGATCAAGAGAAATATGACCAACTATTTAAAAAAACTGTTAAGATAATTAAAAAAAAACAAACAAACTGACAACTACTTAACAGTTCCATCTTCTCAAAAGTGACATTTTGCTATTTTACCTTTCAAATTACTTCAGTGATTTTAAATAATGAGGTCTGGATTATGGTAGTGCATTGTTTTGTCATTCTGTGCTCTGGGTAATCGTTCAACAACGGAGAAAATACTCAGCATAATGACAATGATCCACTTGCAGTCCTAAACTTTACTGAGCAGGTGGGTGCTCACATACAAGGAATCTGACATGAGGTAAAAACAAACATTAACATACACATGCATGTACACACACAGAAAGACACACATAAAGAAATACTAATAACAGTAACAGAAACATATAGACAGTAGGTAAATGGTGCAATGTGCAACAACAACTACAACAATAATAGCATACACTTACATATATTTCAATGTAGTATAGTATTGTGGTACTTTGAAAAAAGGGTTAGGGTTAGGGTTAGTACCAGTACCAGTATCATGGGCTTATCTATTTTCTAAGAGATGGAAGCTGATTTCTAGAGGTAGGCCTGTACTTAGTGTTGATGCTCAGCCTCTAACTGTCAGCTCAGACAAAGGCTGATATGTTCATCTAGCAGGGACCTGATATTTGTGTGTACGTGTGACCTTAACCTGCCTGTGTGTGCGCGTGTGTGTGTATGTGCGTGTCTGCGGTTTCCTCCCTCACCTTGATACTCTCCCCATCGAGCTCCAGCGTCCTCTCCCTGAAATCCACCCCGATGGTTGCCTCGGGGTTTTTCAGGAAAGTGCCCCCGCAGAACCTGTAAGTCAGACACGTCTTCCCCACGTTTGAATCCCCTATGACTATTATTTTGAAAATCCGAGCCTGTGCGGCCTCATAGTCGTGGTGCGAGGAGAGCTCCAAGGAGTCATTTAGACTGAAAACAGTGTCAAATTCATCCCCAGGTTTGTTTTCTATTGCCATCTCTCATCTTCTCGCGGTCTGCACGTGAACGGGGCCGAAACATCGCGAGAATTCCAAAGACCAATCGCTGTCACCGGCGTTCACTTCACAGATAAAACAAATTATATTCACCAAATTATTAACCTATATTGGTCTTTTTTTCTTCTATTTTGAGTTAAATAATTAATTCACAAATATATAATAAATATACACACATTTATTATATATATTAGATCATTATATTATATTTGATTTTCTAGTATTATATCTTGCTGTAAATTTCAAGACTTCAAGAACTTAATGTCATACACACAAAGGTTTACATTGAGACAAGAATAGAACAACTCAAGTTTATATATATATATATATATATATATATAATAAAGTCCTAACGTCATGAAATATACAGAGCTAAAATATAAATTATACAACTAATATAAAAAAAAATATATAAATTCCAACTAAAGTACATAAACAAGGATTAAATAAACAACTAAACTAAAGTACTTTACTTGATCACATTATATTTCAGACTGGTGAACACATATATTAGACTTCAGAGCTACTAATGACATCAGAGCACTTTCTAACCCCTGAGGGTCGTTAAGGTCATGTGAGATGTTCAGGCGACATGAGGCGAGGTGTGAATGGGTACTGAAGTCCAGGGAGGAATCTCAGGATTGCGGTATCTATACAGACAATCTTATAGCACGTGTTCATAATTTCCAGTCTATAAAATAGTAACTTCGTAAATATCAGAAATGAACTATATATATGAACACAGCCTCACATAAATACAAATTGAAGCAATCAGACCAAACAAATGTGTCAGTTTGGTTTGTGATACAAAACATATCTGATTTATTTCTATAACTGATTTTGCTACTTCAGTCTTTGAGGATATTGATGACTTTTTTTAAAAAAGGTATTCAGTTATGATTCATTTTTGCATTCTAATGATATCAAAGTTGGAAGTCTGTAAAATATGTTGTGATACATAAAATAAAGACAGCAATACATAAATTGTGTTTTCCACCAGATTCAGGTTACAATGTTCACATCATCTTATCTTCATCCATCGCCCTGTAGTCTTCACTTTGGAGATACAGTACACAGAAACACATCCTAGAATGTTGAAAGTCTTGTTTCATGTATGGCCTGCCTGCTGAAGTAAGATCTTACAAAGACACAGAAACAAATGCTCCTCTGTATCAGATGTTTATTTGACACATACACCAAAACAGCTTTGTAATCCAGATCATGTGTGTTACCACAGCCAATCATTCCTTCAGACACACACACACACACAGACACACACACAATCAACCAAAAAACCTAATAATATAACACTTCATGAGTCACTTCACCTATCCATCATACGGAGACAACAGTGAGAGCTACACTCAGTTACTAGTTTATTATGCACTACTAGTGCATTACTACTACATTTTTCATGAAGGTGATAATGTTTAAACTACTAAAAAGTGTTGAGTCAACTTAGTGGTAATTTTGGAGGCTGCAGTTCATGATATTTCATTGCATGGACACTGGTGTTTCTTCTTCTTCTTATTATTATTATTGACGATATATTATTGATAAAGATTACAGATTAGAAATACCTCTATGCGTTTCAACACATAATAAACTGGTAACTGAGTGTGTGTCGCAGCAGTTTCATTACATGCAGACAAAATGTCCTCCAACTAGAACAATTCATTAGAATTCAACAATACTCAGAACACTTTGTGAATTTCAATTCCTGATCATAACATTATCTTAAATAATAATAATAAAAATGATAACAAAATACACAAATACATATAATCAATAAAATTGTTTCAAATAAACTTAATAAAGTTTTTCATTTATCACCAAACTCACTCAATTTGATTATTAAAAAAAAAAAAAACAAAAACAGAAAAAGTCAATCATGGCATATAGGCTTGAAGCCTAAACCTGAGTGAGCGTACAGTGCATTGGCATCAACATCTCAGGCTGCT
Organism: Terapon puta; assembly: GCA_028564955.1. Classification (NCBI taxonomy): domain Eukaryota; kingdom Metazoa; phylum Chordata; class Actinopteri; order Centrarchiformes; family Terapontidae; genus Terapon; species Terapon puta. The sequence goes on from JAOXYL010000052.1 coordinate 15,535,333, forward strand.
GTTTTCACAACACAAGACTGCGTGTGACGTCTTGATGTGCGGCAACAACACACACACACAAAAGAAGACAGCTAATTTTAAAGCCCTGTAAATGACCTGTTGTGTTTGTAGTCATAAACACGAGGCACTTGAGCTGCCTGATGCTCCAAAACTCAGTCGTGATTTTACACCAAGCATAAGCAGGTGTGCTCATTTATTCAAGCTAAATAAAAAGCTATTATGCAAATATTTCTGCCATAATCTTGTCTTTAAATAACACAACATGAACACTGAGCATTAAAGGGGCTCACCTTTGACTATTTACTAGCCATGGGGAACGACTCAGCCTGTGCAAACAGTTTTATCTATGATGTCTTTTTTAGCTCTGGAGGAGCATTGTCAAGTCTAAAGACATTTACATCAAAGTGACATCACTCAGGTATCTCAGCTTGGGTTCGGAGTGTACGCATCTCAAACAGAGCCTGCATCACAAAGGGAGAGTGTGAAGAATGTGAGCGTCCACCGAGCAGGAAGAGT
>JAOXYL010000052.1:15535948-15555729 GCA_028564955.1 Terapon puta
AGTGAAACAAATTAAAATGATGTAACTGCGCACAAAATACAAGTAGGCTTTTCCATTACACGTTAGTATCTGGTACCAGGTACGTTTCTAGTACCTACTCAGCTGGGGTTCCAAGTGGGATGTGTTGAGGTGAAAATGTGACGTTGGCAGATGGCAGGCCACTGAGTGGCCAGGGCGTGATGTGACTAAATGAATCAGGAGGGCGACTCATTCGTAAGAGTCAACCCCACCATTTTAAAAACCCAATAACAAATACAATCAGAGATCGCTGCACAGAAATCAACCCCATGGAGCAATGACAAGGTGCAGACATTTCTTTGTCTGGTGGCCTCCATAGTTGTTTTGTGTTTGTGCTGCATGACAAATGACATTGTTTGAGTTGAGCTGCCTTACTATGACGACCCCACCCACGCTCAGGTGGAACTCTATTGTACTGGAAAATGACCAGTCAAGTTGAGTAGTGCTAGAAGTGTGTAATGGAAATGCACCATTAATCTTCTCTAAATAATCATTAGCCAGTGTGGTAAAGAGATATGAAATGAAAGTGTCCATGTGAAGAAAATAATTTGATGCACCTGTATTTTTACCATAAATGACTGGGTGTAATACTAAATTGCCTTCAGACCTGTGACCTCTCCTGTCCAATCCAATATAATCCTATATAAACTCATTAAACTTTAAATAAGTTAAACTTTTCTTTGACACAGTAACACAATTAACTACCAGTTCTCATCTGAGAAGGAGCTGGAACTGCCAGAGTCAGAGTCTGCATCTGTAAGCCCGTCAAAGTCCCAGTCGGCACTGGAGCCGCTGTCGTCGTCTTCCTCTGTGGAGAAGCTGTGAGCCGAGCCCAGGCATGCCGGGTACACGCGTGTTGAAACACACACAGGGCCCAGGGTAGACACATACACGGCCATGACGTTCTTCCACGTGTCTCTGGCTGGGTCGTACTCATGGATGAGGACCCTGTTTTTGTTGTGCTGCAGTAAAGTCTGAGTAAGGAGCAGCAGCTTGCTGTTGTGCTGGATCACCTGGTAATTTAGAGCGCGGCTGTCGATAGGAATGTCACCCAGCCTCTTCCACTCGCCCCTGGTGGGACTGTAGGCTTTCACCACAGGGATGTCGCACACACAGATGATCTGGTCCTGAAACACGCAGGCCTTGTGAAGCTTGTCTCTCCTCAGAGACCCGCAGTGGCGCCAGCGGTTCCTCTTGGGATCATAGCAAAGCATTCGTCTTTTGTTCACCACATATAAGTGGTCATTGAGCGCCACCACCTGCATTTTACCAAGAGAATGAGGCAGAGGAGCCACAAATGTCCACTGGTTCCTCTGGACGCTGTAACACTCAACCTCCTTCAGTCTAGCATCTGTCACTGGATTTCTTCCTCCCAAAAGGTACACATGGCCATTGAGGTAGCCCATCCCTGAGTGTATCCTCCCCAGCGGTCTCTCTGCCAACTCCTGCCAGCTGTTAAGCACAGGGTTGTACAGCCAGAAGTGTTTGGAGAGGTGGGAGGCAAGGTACAAGTTGTTTTCAGGCGTAGCACAGGCGATTAAGGACTCCATAGTGGAGCGTTTGTAATCTTGACTGCTGAGGTCTTGCAAAGGTGGAGCCATGAAGTAAAGATCCTCAGAGTAGGGGTCACAGCACATTATGTTGTCATTGGGTAGCCCAAAGAAGAGAATCATCTCTTTTGCACTGACACCTATTCTGTGTTTTGGTACGTCCTGGGCCACGGGCACCCCGCAGCTGTCATCCGCAGGCCTGTTGAAGAAAGATGCAAGGTGTTTCTCAATGAAAGGCCTCACCATGAGGCCCTCCAGGTAACACTTGTCTTTCTCCGTGAACAAGTTCCAGCGCACACACATCAGCGCCTGCAGTGCGTCCTCCCTCTTCTGCGGGGCATTGGCCTCGACCCACTGCAAGGCCGCCGAGCACACCTTCCTTTCACAGTCCACGTCCAAAGTGTTCATAGACAGCAGCTCCTTCAGCTGCTTCAGATCCAACTCGCAGAGGTCCCCTCCGCTGCACACCTGGCTGAAGTTCCTGGCTATGAACGCCTGCGCATTCTCCTTCAGTTCAGGGTTGTCATAGGTGTCCGCAAACTTGAGTATCCCAACGCAGTTGGAGAAGTCCAGCCTGCGGGTCATGAAGCTGGAGCAGGCTTTCCTGATGTACTCCAGCTGCAGCATGTTGGCGGCCGCGTACAGCCTCTGCACGCTGCCCTCCGTGATGGTCACCCTGCCCGTGTAGCAGTAGTCCACGATGACGGACATGGACTCTGCGTCCACCCCGCGGATGACCACCCTCTCCTGCACGCTCTCGTTCAGCCCCCCGGTGAACATGCTCTTGAAGTACGGGCTGGCCGCGGCGAGGACGTTGCGGCTGCACAGGAAAAGTTGCTCGACGGGTCGGCTGGCCGCGTCGCCGCCGTCCTCCAGCGACTCCTCCTCGGACTCAACGCCGATGGTGACGTCCCCGAGCAGGCGACACTCGTAGAGCAGCCTCAGCTCCCTCATCAGACCGCGGGCGTGATTCACGTCCTCCAGCACCTCGGGGCCGCTGAAACAGCTCAACGCTGAAGCCATGGCCGCAACTCTACCGAGCAATCTATTTACGTTTCTTTATTATCTTATTTTGTGATATTTAATGTCAAACGAGCCTCTTAAACATGCCCGTTACAGACAGTCTGCGCCGCTGATACCGACACATTAACGTCTATGGGAGAAAATTATTCAAACATTTTCGCGGTGAGAAATACATTACCGACGGGTTTCAACGGCTGCTCAACGGTCGCCCGTTTGAGTGGACGCACGGCGGTTGTCGGTGTCCAAATGTTCATAATGTCGAGTTTAAACCCGGAGAATCAAAGTGGAAGAGGTGTCAGGTTTTCTTTGATTTCGTGGTGAAAGCTGCCATCTGTTTTGAGTGTGAGCGACAGGGCTCGTCAAAAACCACTGTCACAACAACGGGGGTAAAAATGTTCCGGGATGAATTACCAAAATAAGGCGTCATTTTGTTTAGCTCATTTCTGTTGCTTCACTCTATATCCGCTTCAATTCGCTTACAAAGGATTTCATATTGATAAATAATTTATTGTTCATATTTACGGCGCCGATTACTTGAATTTGTCTGTAAAAATCCGAAATAGAACCAAATGCAATCTCTTACTTTGGAAGCAAACCCACCCAGCTTCCGCCATGGCTCACTGCGTACTCACACAACCTTGCTGAGGCAGGCTTTACCCCTCTGATTGGCTCGTATAACTGGGTCAACTTGGTTTGGTTGATCAGGCGTCAATATGGCTTTAAAATCAATCATAATAGACTTAAATTAAAATATGATTTAATTGTTAATAACATTGATTCGGAATCTGCAATTCTACTTTTCTTTAAACCCTGTGTGGCTTAGAAATAGTTCTCAAGGCATCAATTCATTCATTTCATTAACCAGCAATGATTTTGTGTGAGAGAATTTATTTGCTTTTAAATTAGACGAAACAAGTAATTAGAGATTAAATACTAATAATAAGAATACATTTTTAATTAGCAAAAATGTAAAAATAAAAATCAACATGGTTTTCAGAAAATAGTTGGCAATCAAAAGTGTCATGACCACATACATGAGCCATACTTTATATTTGTTCAGTGACATTCAGTACATTCATTTCAAATAACTTACAGTGCTCAGTATAGCCAAAAAGCTATGTGCATTTTTGCTCAGCTTTAAGTGTATCTGCAGTTGAGGTCATTGATCCTGCGCAGTGCGTCTTGGTTGTGGATGGTCTTGTGGACTGTGATGAGGAAGGGGAAGGCGGAGGGCAGCTCAACCCTCCGGCTCAGCTTCTGGTGGCCCCAGTGGAGGCAGCGCAGCCTCTCAGCCAGGTCGCGCCTGCCTGCTCGCTCCAGTCCATCTTGCAGAAGCTTGGTCTTATTGGGCTTGTCCCATGACTTCTCATACCTTTTGAATAAATAAAGGCATTTGAACATGTTACACCAAGGAAAGCAATCCGAGTGAGTCAGATAGATGCAGGGTAATAGAGTTTCTGTTAAAGTGAGGCAGTGTGTAGAAAACCCAATAGACCACAGGAAAACACAAATAACTTATTACATGTGTTAACTGAAAAGTCCTGAGAATATGTTTGAACTTATTATGCAATTGCTTCAAATGATCATTCTTGTTTATTTGAAATGTAAAGTTTGGAGCAAAGATTGCAGATTTCCCCTTGATTGATAGCAATATTCTTTTAATAAGGTGTTAATTAAGAAAACTTTGCTTGGACATCATAGTGGAGTGCACACACACACACACACACGCGCACACACACACACACACACACACACACACACACACACACTGTGCTGTACCAGCTCTCCAACATGGTCCTGGCCTGGACACTCTTCTCTGTAGACTTGGTGTGGAACCGCCCGATCTCAGCTCTGGTAAAGCCGAGCTCATTGGCCAGAACTGTCCACTCAAAACCAAGCTGTGTGGAAATGTCCTGCAGTGTCTTCAGGTTAATAACAGCATCCTAAACAAAAGAACAAAAAAGACAAGTTTGAATAATGTGAGGATATGAATAGCACTAATTATCTTCAACAAACGTGAAAGTCAATGAAATATATTTGCTGAGTATTGAAAATGAAACCAGATTACCTCTTGTGCTTTGTTGGGCATTATCTCAAATTCCAAAAGATCAGCAGTGCAAGTCACACTCTAAGCAAATGTCTTCATAAACCTTATTTAACAAAGATACAGAGATCCACAGATGTCAGTGATATATAATCAACATGCATTTATGGCCCTACATTTCCAGCAGGCAGAGATTTTATTCACTTACCTTGAGGTGCAATATGCCCAGAACTGAGTGTGGTTTGAGTGTTACTGGGGAGATTCATCATCAACACACCGGTCTGTTAAACATTAGTCACTTCAGCTCCAGAGACGCTTGTGTAGCTAATAATAGTCAGGTTAAACCGCTACCAGGTAAACAAATGTAGTGTGCTGGATTTAGAGTGAAATTCTCACTAACATTTTTCTATTTCTTAAATTGGACTTTAAGGTCACTGAGAGATTGCTTTTTACTCAAGGCCCTTCTTCTGTATTCCACCACTGCTTTAATTCTTTTACATGCATTTTGAAGTTGATGTTCTTTAGCTTCACAATTGTGTTTGAGGCTACAAGATAAAGAGTTTGCCTTCAGAAAAAATAGAAATCTAACTAATTAATTGGCACTTACAGCAATGCATCAGTGTCTTTAACTTAACAAACATAAACAATGAACAAATATGTCACTCACTCACTGAAACGTATCAGTGGAGTAACAATGCCATCAGCAGTTAGTCACTTGTGTTAATTGTGTTGAGAAACACCTTTCTATATCTTTAAAACATCAAGTTGCCTATAGTATATTGAAGACAGAATGGGGAAAAAAGACCAAAATTTTGAAAGGCTTTTATTCACTTTAAAAATTCACCTCCTCTTTAAATTCTTGTCATCCATAAAAAGCATCAGGGCTCTATGTGCAATATCATTGCAGCGATTATGTTTATCAAAGACCATTTAAAATCTCAGCTCTTATGTAAACAATAATGAAAAGAAAGTTGCCAAAACAAAATGTGTGTACACTTACTTGGAATGTCATATTTACTAAACAAAGCATATAATTTACTTTAATGTGTTAATCTTCAAAAAGTGCTGCGAGGTCCAGCCGATAAATATGACTGGAATGAAATACACTACTTTCTAAACAGGCACAGGATGTAAGAAAATCCCAGGTTAACTTCATAACTGACACCACAATCTGACAAAAATGAACAATTGCAAAATCAGTCACAGGAAATCATTAAAAGCATGTACAAAAGCATGGGCTAGTCTTTCTAACCTTTCAACTGGAGAGAAATTTTCATTCTGTTGAATGAAAGCCTTAACTATCCACAAAGACAAATCAAAAAACACATATCAAAGAAGATCCAGTTCACATTTAATAACTGATTATCAGAATATTGCCAGGTTGTTTTGCAGTGTGTCAGTAAGGTAAAGGTCCAGCCTGCTGGACCCCAACAGTTCTCAGTCTCTACTCTGTTCTTCAGAGAAGACTGGTGCCTTTTAGAAATGTTAACAGTCTCTCTCTTGGACCACAGCCCAAGACTGGGCCCTGCTGACAGCAACACTTTCAATCTTTCGGGTCCCATGCAGCGTTACCCTGTGCACCTCTTGGGCTTCAGTTTATTTGGGTTCAGTAGCAGCCATCTTTCCAGCTGCCATCCCTCAGGGCACTCAGGGCAGCCAGGCTCTTTGGAGGAGTCAGCAAACTGCAGACGGAAAGAAAAAAGTCCATTAAATGCCTCAACTAATGATGAAAAGACACATAATCCCTTCAAGTATCATAAACAGACTGATTTAACTTGCCTTTTTTTTTCTTTAACTATAGCACCTCCCTCAGGACAATCAGTGTAAATATTTTAAAACCTGCATATGGTCCCACTTCCATACTACATGGTTATTGTAAACATTAATACATTAAAAACTAATACCTATTTTCATTAGAGACCGATTTATTGTTAATATATTCTTTTTTGTTATCATTTTACCTATAATTTCTTCTATAATACACCAGAAAACATTGAAAAAAGAGAGAAATCCAGTGTATGGCACTGCTGCTTGGAAAATGACTTAAATAATAAATAAATGATCAAATTAGTTATTAACCAATAATGAAGAATGTGAAATTATTTTATTTTTTTCCAATTTTTCTTAGTATAAGTGTGCAGTGAGGATATAGCGATACGGCCCCAAACCAAATTTAACAGTGCTGACTGAGAAATGTCAGTCTGCTACATTAAACTCTCCCAGTATCTCTGCCTTTACCTGCGTGTGGGTTGGGTAATTTTGCTTGGGCGGGGGACTCCACTTGTTCCCACAAAGGAAGCTGGGCGAGGAAGGGAGCTGCGAGGTACGGCCGGCTGGTTGGTGCTGGCTTTTAGGGGCTGTGGTACCAAACTGCTGCTGGGTTTGAGGGGCTGAGGCAGAGCAGCACTGCTGGGGATGGAGTGTAGACTGGTAGAGGTGGACAAGGCGGCGGAGGTGGGACCCTGCTGCACCGTGGGGCTTACATAGGCTGTGGCTTTTAGCGGGTGTCGAGCAGTGGTGGGGAAGTTCCCCACACTCTGGACCCGCTGACTGAGCTGGCCCGGGGACGGAACTGAAACACAGCGAGGGAACAGTTAGATGAAAGAATGTCCAATATCAGAAAATGAATTGCAATTAATGCATTTGAAATTGCCTTCAGAAAACACTGCTCTACATTCTCTCATAAATAAATGAGTCGCACGTGAGTGATTTATTCATGGATCTGCAGAAAAGAATCTTACTGGAGGACTGGAGTCGTGCGAGCCCGCTGGATGAGTCAAAGCTCTGGCTGCTCCGGAGGGAGGATATTGTTGGCAAGGAGGAGGGGCCGTGGGAGGGAGGGTTGACGGGAGAAGCCAGGCATGGGATACTGGGAACACTGGGCATGCTGGGAGCTCGGATCAGGTTGGGCATGCTTCTCCGTAGCTTGTCTATGTGACGGTATGAGCAAACCACGTCAGAAATTGTAGATGTAGAGTCAATCAGTTTTTTTTAATTCACATTTCAACATGAAATGAATAATTTGATCTAATTTGGGGGAATATGAAAAGTCACTGCTTCCGGACAAAAAAAAATCTTGCACAAAACCTCCTGTAAAACCTCAATTTGTTCCCATTTACAATTAGATTTGTAAAAATGAAAAACAACAACATATAACGTGTTGATTTGTAAGCTCTTGTGGTGTAGGCAGATGGATTTAGTCAGCTTTGGACATACTCAGCCTGGTTATTTCCCTCCATCTCCAGTAATTATTCTAAGCTAACTGGCTGCTGCTGTAGCTTCATATTGTCTATTACTCTGACATGAGTGTGGTATCAGTTTTCTCATCAACAAGAAAGATTTTTTAAAATTTCACTATTCCCCCTGATATAATTCAGCTCAAAATGCATAGTGTATGAAAACTGATCTGGACACTGACACACTGACCCTAACTGCTTTTTAAATCCTGTAACCAGAGGCGCTCTTTAAATCCTTCTTGGCACACAGAGAAATTGTCTGGTCAGAAATGAGGATTGTCTTGAATGTGGGTAATTCTGTTAAGATGCTTCCACTTGGAAGTGGGACATTTCACCGAAAAAGAGTCAGAACCCTCATATTGAAGTTGTTATACACGAGGACTTTTTCGTGATCTTAGCTGCAAGTGGACAAAGAATTCATTGAACACCTACCTGTGCTATTCCTGTACGCTGTGTGTGTTTCTGTGGTGAGGCTGGAGGGTCCAGAGTACTGGGAGAGTCCACTGAGAGAAAACTGAGGGGTGGCCGAGCTGCGTCTGCAGTCTCTGATACTGGAGAAGGTGTGAGAGTGGGGCAGGCTGCCCCGCTGCATAGACCCTGTGCGGAACAGGCGTGGCTGGGGAGGAGGGAGCTGGTCGTACCCCTCGTCCTCCTCGTCCTCCTCCTCCAGATCCATCTCACTGCGCCTGAGGGAGTGTAAGGAGAAGCTGGAGCTGCGACGGCAGGCTGTGGCTGAGGTAGAGGCGTAGTCCTGTCGCAGACCTATGGGGCGACAGATCAATGCTTTAATCTGTGGAAAATACAAAGCTGAATCTCGTATAGTATCTGATACATTTCCTCCTGGAGGCGCCCCTCATCCATTATTCAGTTACTGAATCAGTAGTCCAGACTGATACGGGGCTTTTTTTTTTCTTTCTGAAATCTCCTGCATAATTTAACAACACATCAAGATACTACTGCCTATTGAAGCCCAACTGTTCAAAGGTCAAGCACATTTTCTTAGCTGAATATCAGCATTGTAACAGAGAAATCTACTTCAGTGTCTTCTAACAGCTAAGCATCGTTATTTTATCATATTGTTGGATGTTATTTACTCTTATTATCTCAGGTACTAATACAATACTAAGTGCAAAATATCAATATTTTCACTGAGAGGTAACTGTGAATTTAATGAATACGAAATGCTGACAAAATTATGCCAACACCTCTTGGAAAATGACTTAAATACTGAAGTGCTAAATCACAGTTACAAACACTGTTATGACGGTAGTTAATATTAGAAATGCCAGTTTGTTAGGCCTGGCACTCAGCAGCACTTTGATATATTAGCTTTAAAAGCAACGTGACACATAGAGATTCCAAATCAGGGTGCATCAATAAAAAAATACCAATACTTCCAATAGGGTTTCCTTGTTATGTTATCTCTTGTTTAGTACCAAACATATTTTCAATACTTTATACTTCATATTAAAATCCCTGGATTTTTTCTTCCTGTAAAATCGAAAGATATTCTTTCACTATTAAGATGTTTTCCATATAATGTGATTGATAATCCCTCACATAAAGCACTGTATTTGACTAATAGATTGTGAGTGGTAATAGCTAGCAGAGCCATATCATATAGCCATATATCACTGTGTTTATGTTTCCATAACAGCATATTTCAAATCTAGACTGACATGTTTTACAATCACCTTACATTTTACATATCAAACAATGAATTGGGAGAATAATAAGTAGTCCTTTCAAAAAGAAAATAACACAACAATAAAATTATATTATATATTATATGTATTTCAAATTCCAGGCCCTTTTTTCACAAATGGTCTACTTTGTTATCCGCCCGCAAGACATTCAGACAGTCGACTCACTCTCCTCCTGAAGTCGTGCCATGACCTCCACATCTGTCATGTCCTGCAGCTTGTAGCTCATAGAGATGGAGTCATCCTCCAGCTCCGACACACCCACCTCACTGTCCAGGGAAGACTGGGGGCTGATTGCTGCATGACGGCGACCCGCATCTAAAAAAAACACACGCGCAGGACAGACACGTCTATCTTAACGAGATATGTCACCTCCTAAAACAGTGACATTTTAGTGACTCACATCAGATGAAACAGCAGAAATGGCGAACAGAGCAGTAACTCGTGTTGTCAGTGAGGACTTACTGTGGAGAGAGGAGTTGGATAGGAAGGTGGGCGCCCTGTCACTGAGGCTGCAGCTGGCCCTGAGCGGGAGAGTTGACTGCAGGTAAGACTGACCAGATAGTGGTGATGGAGCTTGGGAGGAGACAGAAAGAGAACAAAAAAGAAAGAGGATTCAATCACTGACCAGCCAAACAAATCAAAGCTCCAGCTGCACTCACTGACATTTGTGTTAATGTGAAATATGGATGAACTTTTTTTTTTCCTCTGGTAGAGTTTGAGCTTGCTTGTCTCCATCTGTCTGATGGTGTGACCTTATAATCTCCTCTCTTGGATTGACTGTAATCTGATTGTAAATTGCAAGCAACAGGTTGTTTCAGAATCTGGGTTATGTTTACACAGAGAGATCCAGAAGTATTTTGGAAGCAACAGATGTGTTTGGCTCTGCGCTCTTATTACTCCAGATTTTAAATGAAGCCATGACTATGAGGTTAAGGAAAGAGCTGACTTTCATTTGAGCTATGAAGATAGTCACGTCCCCATTTTGATAGACTTTAAATTTTAGGCTAAAATAACCCCTGTTTGCACATTCGATGAATATTTTTACTATCATGTCGTTAGAATTTAGGCAGTGATGGGGTGAAGGTTAGGGTTAGGGTTAGGTGCTAGGGAAGCAGTCCCCACATTGGCATGATAAAACTGGGTGGGGAAAATTAAAAAGCGGCGCTGTTCAGGGGCCAACGGACCATTCAGACTATGGCTGTACTGGACTGTTTCTACGAATGGCCGTGTGAACATGGAGAAGGGCACTCCAAAAGAAAACAACTACCCTGGTTAAATAAAAATGAACAAGACCGAGACATAATTATGTCAGCATGCTTACATGCTCATAATGACAAAATTAACCGAAACTCAGCAAGTAATATTTATTACCATCTTCACCACCTTAGCTGAGCAACGCTAACAAGCTCTAAACACAAAGTACAGTAGAGGCTGATGGGAATGTCATTCATTTTGCAGGTAATTGTTCATTGGCCAAATTCAAATCTGGACCTGATCATGCTGATAAGATTAAAAGTAAAGGGCTCATCAGATTTATCACAATCAATCCTGAGAGTGACATTAATGTCTGAGCCAAAGTGAATGCCAATCCATCAGGGAGTCACTGGGACATTTAACTCTAAACTGTCCAACTGATGGCAGCATTAAAAGAAAAATCAGCTTGGACATCAGGATCAATCCTCTTGGGACCATGTATATGAATATAATATAAATATACCGGCCTCCTTCTACTTGGTCGTTTTTAATTCAAACAATTAAGCAGCCATCTTAAGACACGTGATATAAATGCATTTACAACATATAAGTGTGTTCAGTACTGTGATCATGTGTGGCTGCGTGAGATAAAAACCGTCAGACGTTCGAGTGAGTTGCTGTTATTAGCAGGAGTTGTGTGGTATGTCTGTGTTACCTGGGGGCTCGGTTAGTGCAGCAGATTTAGTGTAAGGCAGGACGGGGCAGCTGAGGGTGGAGAGGCCCTCTATGCAGCTGTATGGACGGACGGAGGAGACGCCTCGCCTCCGCTTGGCTGGACACAAGATTGTAGTGAAGGACATGTTAGTTTGATTGCTTTACCATGTAAAATACACATACACGCACATACACGCTGTACATTGATTATATTTCCACATGCGCTGGCCAAATGTTAATCCGCTCTTTACAGATCAGTATTGATGTTTTAAACGATTGGGTCGCGGCTCGGACAGGCGAGGCTGATACAGTATGACGAGGTTTAGCTTACCACAGCAGCTTATTGGGCTAAACTACAGATTTTTTTTTTGGAGGGATCTTGGGATAAGCAGGGATTGTACATGTAGGTTACATCCCATTCCCAAAATTAGAATTAAAATTAGATCTACTACGGTCTACTTTGGTGTGTGGAGGTTGCTTCAATTTGATTTCCGGTGCTGTATCAGTATAATGGTAAAACACTGTCATAACATACACTTTATTGAGGGTTAATACAACTAGCGGCTCTAATATTAGTTAAAACTTATGTAATTAGGTTCATAGAGTCAAAAACTAATTGATTTAGTCTTACAGTTCACATAATGTTTATTAATGGATATCAATAAGCTCTGAATAAATTATCCCTTATTATAAAATGGTACTGTTCTTTTCCACTAATTAATGCTGACTAGTAGTGAGTAAATGACACTGATGATTAGATAATGTGTGTTGACTGTGTAAACACTGAGTTCACCCCCTCTGATTGGTAGTCAAGAGAGGCTCACACCTGACGGAGTGGAGCGTTTGGCATTCCCAACACAATTAGGCTCGACCACTTTTGGATAAAACTTCCATTCACAGCAAGTTACACAAACAACGGCTACTGGAGCTCCGAGACAAGGATGTATTCATGACCCAGAGGAGGAGAGCCAGGCTCCCCTGAATGCAGCTTTAGAGAGAGAAGAAGACCTCGAACGCTGCACACACGCACTCGCATAAATGAACATCCAAACACACACCAACAAACGTGCGGTACTGAATCGCAGCTCGAACACAACAGACCCACAACACGAGGATCTCTTCTTTCGATTTTTTAAAATCAAAGCACCGAGCTCAAGAGTCTCTTATGCAGGCTGTTTGAGCAGCGAGCACTGGGCAAGTCTGCCTCAAAAACCCAGTTAATGTAAGCACGGTTTCTATGGCAACCATATCCCCGTGCATGAGTGTGGAAACAGTAAAGCACTGAATCTAAAAACTGGGTCCCACAGCAAATGGCATTCAGTAGCACATCCGTATCCCAGATATGAAGGATTTTTGTACCGTCCTGGTTGTGTGTTAGTGCATATAAATGTCATCCTTGTTGTAGAAAATCGCAATATGCTACGTGTGGGTTTTAGTCAGAAAAACAAGAAAGATGAAGATAAATGATTTAACATTGTCCGCTGAAATGAAAATGCAAGTGAAAAACCACCCAAAACTTGATTAATCTGAAACTAGAACTGTTGAATGACTCAGCTGGCACAGAAGTGACAGATTCGTTGGTCTTGGGTGAGTCAAAGACTGCAACACCCCAGACCGTCAAAAACCTGGACACAGTTATTTTCACATGTATATGCCGAATGCCGAACATGACAACATTTTACTTTCTTCCATTTGGATTCTAAAGATGATTGAAACCAGGACTCAAAGCTAGACACTTGTGCACGTGTCAATATGATCATTTAAAGCGTGTTCGGTCTAATGTTTGTCGTTCACCAAGTTGTACATGGCGGTGTCATCTTTGTGTTTCATCAGTATAAGATACAGGGAGGAACTTTCAGTCAAGTGCTTGTTTTTGACCATCACACCAGGAAAACGCTACCATGGGGTGTTGGTGATAATGTTGGCTTTCTGGAGTGCTGTAACGTCCTCTTACATGTCCAACTGAGGATAAATATGCCATTTAAAGCCAGGAGAAGCAATATGTCGACTGCACAAAACTTCAACATTTTGAATGAAAAATAATAATCTTAATTCTGCTTTTCTAACATTCTCTTAAAAAGTCTCTTAAAAATGTATGCAGCACCACTTGTTGGTTGTAATGGTGATGCTTTTACCACAGCTTTATAATCCCCTCTTCACTCTTTTCCACTTAACACAGTATAATGCCTCCCAACAGCACAGCATGGGTCCCTCTAAATGGAATTGTTATCTTTGTATCGGCAGAGTCGCAAATCCCTTAAACCGATCTTAATTGTTCTCTGGAAATACTGCTAGGTGTAAATGGGAGTCCCTCCAACTCTGCCGCCACAGAAATAATCACTCTGTGGGAAGTTGGCTGAGGCACTTTACAACCCATAAATTTAAAGCGAGTGAGTTAAATGGTCGAACGGTTCGAGCGGCAGAGAAACGCTCCCACGGCTCGCGGCAGAAATCCAGCTGCACGTGGACACGTTTTGCGGGCGAAGCGTGCCGGGGCTTATGATCACATGTCAGCCGCCAGAGAGGCAGATGTCCAGATGTAGCCGTTAATCTGGGCAGTGTAGGCACTTTACCTTGGTCCAGCCTGTGACAGAGGGTCATCTTGGCCAGCTCCACCTCGGGCCCCGGGTGGTCCAGTACCTGCCTGCACCACTGGAGAGGGCTGAGGACACTCTCACCCTGTAGCTTGGCTTTGGGACTCACATACAGCCTGGAACACACAGCACAACCCATAATTTAGTCCTGACACGTTAACGGCACAGCCCATATTGTTACTTTACGGAGAGAAATGAATCTCAAAAAGCTAGGGGCCCCTTTACTGCGTGTGTCTCAGAGATCTGGAGGGAAGAGTTTTACAGTGGCAATATTTCTCAGACGAAAGCCGAAGCAGGACTTTGCAAACATAAACCCGTGGCGGTGCGGTGGGAGTGATTTTCATAATCCAAACGCCAATACACCCTAAAGGTTCAAAACTACCCCAAAGAGCAGACTGCCATTTTACTGGCAACAACATAAACCTTGAAAACAACCGTGTAAAAAAAAGATTCAGGTGGCGACAGCTTCATTCAGCGCAGTGATGTATAGGCTGCGAGTGTGTGACTGCTACAGTGACACACGAGAGGGGTTTGTGATATTATTTCTTATCGTTGTGGGTGGGAGATACTCATAGCACTAAAACGGTGAGTTTATTAATAGATAAAACAATCAGCAGCAGATTAATAAACAACTACTTCGGATCAATTAATAATTTAAATAATTTTTCAGTCAAAACTGCAAAATATTTACAAGTTAAAGCTCAGAAAATGTGCAGATTTTTTGCTTTTCTTTGTCATATATGATAACAAATTGAAAATGTTGACCATTTTGGACTGTTGACAATTAAAATTTTCACGATTTTATTATATCTTTTACACGAAAATAATGAGTCAGCATTGACTCAGTTATCAAGAGAGAAATTATAAGACTGGTTTGAAGCTGCGAGCTGCAGCCCGAGGTACTTGTGCCTCAGCCAGACAAAAAAAACACAAAAGAAATCTTCTTCATCACCTCTGGAAACTGAGGCCCCATTTTATCGGCTGCTTGCTATCAGTGGAACGCATCTGGCCTCTTTATAAAGTCAGCTTCATAATGAAACGATGATCAAATAAATCAATAAAACACATATATGCTGTCGCTGTGTGCTGCACTCCAGTTTTAGATTAAAACCAAACTGAACTGGGTCGTTAAAAAAATGATGTGTCACCTCTGTGTCCAGGCAGGAGAACATGAACCAGGCAACTAGGCCACGCTTTAACCGGGCTTGGGGGGGTCAATTACTCATGTTAAATGGAGTGAAGATATATAGACAGTGGGCGCTGCGCTCAGCTGTGTGCTACATTTTCCACATCATCACATCAGATGCATAAAGCTGGAGACGGTTCAGCAGTCAGCATGTCAGTGTGCGAGCTACCTCAGTCAGCAGCTTCAAAGTAGTTCACCCTGGGGCTGAACACTACACACAAAGCCGAGCTGTTTGATCGCAGGCTGAAGGGGGTCATTGTTTCTAAATGCATCCCACCGCTGCCTTGCTCTGAATAGATACCTCTGCTGCATGCATGGTGCCTTCTGGGATGCCCAGAGCTTGTGTCAAATCTATTTTCTGTTCCTGTTTCCTTCCTTTGGAGGAGTCATTTTGGTTTGCCAGAGCCTGTACCCACCAGGAGAGGGATCAATACTGTGATCAATGAGAGGGATACATGACAGGGTAGCATTACGCATAATGGCACAAAAACTGTGGCGACTTGACGAATCAGCAGCATCTGTTGTGGGCTCTGAGACACAGGGGACACCGAGTCATTGTCTGCAAATGCACAAACGGAGGGTGTAAGCGGTTACCAGCTCTCGGGCTCTCCGACGGGGAGCACGGCGCTCAGGTCCAAAACATCCACCTCATCCAGCACGGTGCCGTCCTCCCCGGCCGCGTCCGGAGGCGCCGAGCTCGGCTGGAAATAGGCGAACGGCTCCTCCTGGGAGCCTCGGGGTCCGGGGGCGCACGGGGCGGGCTGCGCGGGGCTGGAAATGCCATATTTCGCGGGGAAGTCGTCGCTCGGGCACGACGTACCCCCGTGCAGACACGACAACGAGGTCTGGAGCCGAGGGCCGGCCGAGCAGTTGTTTACAGCGTTCGCCCGAGTCCGCAATTGTTCGTTCTGCTTCTCCAATTTCCGCACCAGCTCCTGCAGCTTCAGCACCTCCAGCTCCGCGTTGCTGATTTTATTGTTGCCATTGACGTCTGCCATCATCTGGGGGTTCAACACCTCTGCTTCCATCTGGTAAAAAGCACATTGAGAGGGGCTGGGGAGGAGGAGATGGGGGGGAAGACAACAAGAAAGCACGGCCTGTCTGCTGAGGGTCCTATTCAGTGTAGAGAGGGTGTCCAGATTCCCCCTCGTTTAAACACACACACACACACACACGCTCACACACACACACGCTCACCCTCACCCACTCTCTCTCTCTCTCTCTCTTTCTCTTTCAGATACACACACTGATGCTGCTGCTGGGATAAACGCACAGCCTGCTTCTCATTGGTCAGCAGCTTGGAGTTCAACTCCCATCACACCACCGCTGAGGAAGTGTTTATTATGGGCGCCTCAGTACATCCTCCAAAGACTGTCGGCATCTCTCTGGCAGATTTACACTTGTGCTGCACTGCATGTCAGAGCATCACAATATTCTGCTTCATACAATTACAGATTAGACTACGTCCAAATGTATTCATTTTGAATATTTTTCATAATATTTTCTATAAACTGAAGGACCAATGGAATGAGCTAAATCCTTGTTTTTTAACTAAACAAACTATTTTAAAGCTGTATATTATTTTTATAGCATCTGAATACTTCATCTACAGCCATTGCTTGGCACTGACTTCAGAACAGAAAGAAAAAAATAAGGTTAATTTATCTTAGCCTATTTTTTTCTTATTTGCACTCTATACTGTATGTCCAGCACAATAAAAGCAACCCATTAAAATATGAATGATATTATATTTTATTTGATTAACAGAATCTAATGATCAATTCAATTTCAATTAATACATTCTCTTTATCTTTATCCCATTGTATACTACTGCTTAAATGCTTAATTTTTACGAAGGTAAAGCAACATCCTGTATACACACAAATAATTAAAGAACAATGACGTGAACAATGGACAAAGTACAACCAGAATAACTGGAAATTTTATTAATGTTTATTAGATAAAGACATATTGATTGCCTTTATTGCACACAGAAAAAGCCCCCGGCCCTAAATCTTGCAATATCACCCATCATGTTATGCACAAGAGTCACGGGAAAAGCTCGTACTAAAGAGTCCCGCTACAATACAAAGACAGCAACATGATTAGGTCAACAACACAGAAACAACTAGCTGCAACAATGTTTGCATGTTATCCTCATAATGTAACTGCCATTTTTTCAAAGCACCCAGATAAAGCTCTGTATGCCCGTAAAAACATACAGGACAACCCATGTCACCCATTGATAAACAGTAATTCATTTTAAATTCAACCATGTGTTCATTTCTTCAGTGATGGCTCTGGAGAGATTCAGCGTCGCCATTTCTCTGTGGAGGAAAAAAAGGTATAACCCGTTAAAACAAAGCAAAAAGTCATATATAAACATTTATTCATTGGTTTTTCCTGAGGATGAAGAATGGAAGAAATGGAGGTTTGTTTTCTGTCTTTACCTTTGGTGACCTCAAAGCAGTTCTCACAGTGCACCATGTTTCTGTAGATCCACAAGCTGTCCCCTGCTTTCATATTACCCAGAGAACTGTTGCACACCTCACACTGCCAGAGAACAAACAAACACTCACATCAGGACGGAGATACATGCTGAGCAGTCAGCTGCACAGGTCCTGGGAACATTTTGTTGCCCCTCAAGTACTTAAGTACAGTTTTGAGGTACTTATGATCTAAGTATTTCCATTTTATGCAGATGCATAATACTGCTATCCTACATAAGGAAAATATTGTGCCTTTTTTACTCTGCATTTATATGGCAGCTCTTGTTACTTGTTTCTTTGGCTGATTACACTTCTAGTCAGGTATAAATTAGTTGGGACTATGCAGAGACTTACACAATGTCCTCAATTCTATGTACTAATAACAGCTGTTTTAATATCAGAGAATAGGCCAAAGTTGGAAAAGCCTTGGGGCAGATATTGAAATGAGGTGTCCAGTATTTGTAAATACTCATTATAACATATCAAAATGTCTGCTGTGGTTAGGGCCTATGAGATAAGTAATAGGTAAGACAAAACCAGCTAAAGAGTCAAAAATATTTTTTTAAGAGGTAAACCTAATCTGCTCACTTTGAAGCAGGTGGCATGGCAGTTGATCTTCTTGTCATCCAGGATCATCTTGGCATCACCAGTGAAGGGCTTGTGGCAGTAGGTGCACAGGTCTTTCTCGTGCACTGTCCTGCGTGGGACAGAAGTTGAGGAGGTGTTTTACAGTGTATTAAAAAACATCATCATATACAGTATATTCTATTTAGTAGAATATGTGGGTTTAGAAACCAATAAAGTGGAGTTTGAGTTTGAAAAGAAGACTTTTAGCCTGGCTCTAACTTTGGCTTTGGATGCAGACTAATCTATCTCAACATGGACTGTCATGAATGTTTGTACAAATCTTTGATGATGCCCTGACTCTGCCTCTATATTTTTGTTTTTGAGTGAAAAATCTTGGGTTTGCACAACAGTGTGTTTTGAGATATTCAGGATTTCCAGATGAGGAATCCCAAAGACTTGCAAATTATTACATTATTATAATGTAATAATGACACAAAAATAGAGGAGTTTCTATGGCTGTAGACTCTAAGTCTTGTTTCGAACTGCTGTTTCCAAAGTCAAGTGAGAATCCTTTTTTCATACCTCTCAGAAGATGAATACAGACTTGAGGATTTCGAGTAGGTTGGATCTGACAGGACGTCATCAGACCTGCTGTGGGAGAAACACAGTTATCAGTTCCAACAAGAGGCTTGATTTGGTCTCACAAAATGTTTGTACACCACGATCGAACCCAGCCACATCCAGTATCGACCAATACCTGCTGCTCCTGTATGATGTTGAGCTGTAGGTGGAGGGGCTGGTGATACTGCTGTACTCATAACTGTGCAAACGCAAAACAAACCACAGATCACGTGTGAGATTATTTCTACACTCAAAGAGAGTGAAAAACAAAATCATTACCCACCTGTCCTGATTCTTACCTGGAGTCTGGCTTGGAGTAAGAGTAGCTCCGCTCGCTGCTGTAGCTGTTGCTGTGCAAACACAGAGCACATTAGAGATACTTGAAAGACCACAGCCACATTGTCCGCAAAAAGTGTGTTTTGAGTGTGTTCGATTTTGATCATAGTAAAAATAATAAATGATTACCTGGGCAGGGTGCTGACACTGTATGAAGTGGTGCGGGTGGAGGGGATATCCTCAGTGTAGGAGCTGTAGCTGTGTGTCAGAGAGGCATAGAAATGAGCGTGAGAGGGCAACACCTAAACATCGCTTTTATTCTTTTTACAGACTTAATATAATTGACATACGCATATGTTCAAATAATTCCCACCAGTGTCCGTTTTACTTTGTATTTAGTGGTTATTAGTCAATGTTGGCAGTATGATTGTGGTGCATGATTGTGGTGAAAGTAGCATGTTAACATGTTGATGTTAGCAATTAGCTAATATTGTGCTAAAATACAGCATCACAGAGCCTCTGGTATGACTTTAAACTCTAATTCTTGATTGTAGATGTGTAAA
>JAOXYL010000052.1:15559790-15577536 GCA_028564955.1 Terapon puta
AAGTCACACCCAACAGTTCTGGCATTCAACATGTCATCTGGACTTACTCGACGTCTTCATCCTCATCATCTGGTTTTTTGATCCAGCTGTTGTCCTTCAGGAGGGACGAGGTCTTGCCTGCAAACACAAAAGAAATAAAAAATTAAGTATCTACATCTCTCATATATTGACATTCATATGATAATACAAAATAAGCAAGGAAATATGCACTAATCGACATGTTGATCTGCTCCTACATTTAGACAAATATTTGCCGAAAAAGACAACAGCAGAATCCATGTTTTGTGATTCTCAACACTTAATAATTAGTGTACAAGCCTGAAAGAGATTTCTTCAGCTGTACTGGATCTGTAGCATGTGAGCACCACACAGGTCAGGTTTAGAAACATCAGACTCTTCTAACTGTTTTTTATATGCTTTTAGTAAACTCATATAAGCACATTTGCACTTGGGCATTAACTAAATTTGCCTTACAACTGTCACACATGTACATTTTACATTTTTATATACAAAAAGTTGCATTGTATGTTTCATAGTTATATTCATTTGCATTGTTCAATCATTCTTTTTCTCCTTGAATCTGAATCTTTTACATTTCTTTTTACATTTTTACATTTACACTTCTTACTATTTTCCTCTTTGAATAATTTTTAATGATACTCCACCTGTTTCATGACAGTCAATTTATTGATATACACCCTGCATTTGATAAACTAGATAAAATAAAATAAAATAAAAATGTTATTTATTACATGCTCTGACGTGCAGTGAATTGCAGGGTGGCATCCTGTGCTAAAGAAGAGTTTGTGGTAAATAGTAATGATTCAAGTAAGAGGTCAAATAAGAATTATAGATAGAAATAAATATTACTATATGACTGTATGTCATCTAATATAGTTATTATTGAATTGTGTGGGAAGTATAGGACACATTTAACCTTTGAATCGTGAACAAGATCAAAGCCATATATAGATACAAACATTTCTCAATACTTACTACTCTGGTAGGTGTACTTGCTCATTTTGTAACTTCACCTGTATGAGTGAAAAAACAAAAAGGGGATAAATCACATAATGGAACTACAGTGCTTTAGCCACTAGATGGTACTGTGGCCTGCAGACCTTTAATGCACACTGGGAGTTCGGTACACATGGAAACTAAACTCAAAAAGCTTGGCATCAGTGCTTTTATCTGCCGTAAATATATGTGCTACTATTGTTATCGCATATCAGCTTGAGGTCTGCTCAACCCCAGACTCACTTATTAAGCCCTAAACTGGTTTGTCTTGATCTGTGCCCACATGATGACACACCCACCCTTCATAACACACCCTCTCCAAACATGCCATTGTCAGCAAAACAGAGGGGCATAAAGGTGACATGTCATTAACTGCTCATGATAAAGATTGTGCTCTTTCGACTACATGCATGGTCCAGCGCAAACATTTCTCTATCAGGAACCTTCAGAAAACTTCAGCTGTGAGGGAAGCTATAACTGTAAATGCAACATTTATCCTGCTGTCTGATGGCTACTGTTTATACAAAAACAGTGCGTTTGGTGTCTTATCCAAAGTGTTTTGGCTTGCGTAAAGTAGTTTGACAGGTCCATGACAGATCTTGCGGTAAAGAGGACAGAACTTTACAAAGCTCTCTGAAAGGTTGCATTTATTGAGCATTGTCAAGAATAAACTCTCAACCAAAGGATTTTGAGACAGATAAAGAATTTCTTGCATCTGATTCTATGTGTTTTTGAACCTCTTTTTGTCCTTACAAGGCAACAATCTGCATGTACCGTCCAATGACACACACTTATCAGTTAATCATTAATGTTTGGTGTGTTTTCATTATAGGGCTCCTGTTAACGTGACATACCTGAACGTGTAAGTATGTATGTGTCTGATGGATCCCTGTCTAGAGTAAATTAATATGCCAGTAAAACATGCCTTTCATTCCTCGCTGATGAAAAAGTACATCATAACATACTTATGCTTTTTTTCCGTTTTATCAGGACTATCGCAACATAGTGCCAAAGAACTTCAGGAACACAGAATCTCACAGAAAATCATTACATTTGGTCTTTCTCTCTGATCGAAGTCTGAAATATTATCACGCAAAAATATTTGCGTAAACTAAAACTAAAAAGGATTCAGAGAGAGACGGGGTACGTACCTCCACAGAAGGCTCTGCGATTCACTGGACAGATAAAGCAAACTACTGCTCCGGTCTCAGCACCTGCCTATTCCTCTGTCTGATATCACACCCTCGTCATTCCCTCTGCTTTTAACCTTAAGGGAGGAGATTCCGAGGCCACCCAAAGGTGTGGCTTCAGACAACAATCAAGGAATTCTCTCTGTCTCACTCACTCTACATTTTGTCTTTCCGTCATCACCATTTGTGTCTCATTAATTGCTCTGTTGCCTGTTTGAAGGTTGACAAAAATGGAACTGGGTGGAGTGTTGAAGGACCTGCAGTTCAACTTGCTGTAGGTGTCACGGAAGAAATGTAACATGGGTGTGGGATTTCTGTGGGGTTTTTTTTCACTTACATCGACCTTGGACTTTGTGGAACATTATTTTATCAGAATCAGAATCAAAATAATTTTTTTTATCACAGGGAGAAATTTTGTAACTCTTAAAGGCAGCGGTGGGGTGTGATTTAATATTTCATACATTTCATCCATATTCACTGCAACATGAGAGCAGAATTATAACACATAATTATCATTGGTCCAGAAATTTGACTGACTTGCCAAATTTAATTCCACATGAGAAAGGGACCTTTATGAAGTATTATCACTCAGACTGTGTACAAATATCTGCCACAGTACCTGGCTGATAGTGGACTTTGGACTGCAAAGTTTTCCAGTGAAATACTCAACAGTAAGGTGGTTTCAACTTGTTTTTTAGTCTAAGATTAGCAGATGTGTCATAAAATTTGAGTTTTTACACCTTCAAAGAAACTTAAAAATCGAGGTGGGCACAGATTCAGCCACTGAAACTTCTACTAATTGTATAAAGAAAAAGCTGTCTGTGGTGACATCTGAAGGAGCCAGCCTGACTTGCTTCCTGACAGTCGTGGAGGATGGAAGGTTTTATAATATATGCGAGTCTAAATCATCAGGACTACCCATAAAACTTAAGCGACATTCAGACTTGAACTATAAATGTCATATTGTCTGTGACTGTAAGCTTCATTGTTGGGAGTGCCGTGTTTGGGATGTCAAAAGGTATGAAAAGTACATAGCACAGAAGGGTGTGACAACCTGATACTGAGAGGTGAACCCCTCTTTGTCACAGTGACAGCATGCAAGGAATGCAGACTACGCTGTTTTGATCAAACTACTAGGTTAAGCGTTATGATATGTGAAGGACATTTTTTATTAGAAAGCTTTAACTGTTAACTGCACTTTAGCTGAGCAAAATGCTCATAGAATTCACACATTCAAATCACCAAACAACTACCACTGAGCTCACGTTTGGCATTGATGTAATTAACAAACAGCTTAAAAATTAACTCCTGCCGTCAACATTGCTCTCCTGGTGTATTAATGGATGCTAAGTGGCTGACACTGGGTGGCACTAGAGCTATGACAGTGGAAATGACAGTACTGGTTGCGCAACTCCATTAAAATAAATAAATATTGTTTAACTTGCCTTAGGCAGAGCACGTCCTGATCATTTTGTGCTCAGATAGTCAAAGCAGCAAAAACGTGCGTATGGTCCTCCACTCAGGTGGCTGAAAGAGATGGTAGTGAGTATGGAGGCCAAGTCACTTTAACATTTCTGCTTTGAAGCACATTAAAAGGTGTTGTGTCAGGAAAGCTGATGAATCTAAAACCCTATCCAGTCCCTGGATGATTGTACACCGACTGGATTTCCTCTCTACCAGTTCATCTCATGCTTGTGACACTCTTTCCTGACCTATAGCATCATCTTGGCCTAGATAGCCTGCCCCTCCATCATCCATTTGAACTAACAGGACAGAGCAGAGACAACCAAGGGTTAAACGAGCAGCCTGGGGACATGGCTGCATTTTCACAATTCAGTGCCAAATCATCCTCTTTTAATAACCGTCTTCCTAAAAACCACAAGGACAGGAGGGCCGACGATTGTCAGCACTCTGTGACACTGCATCTACTGAACAACTGGCTGTTTCTCACTCCCAATATTTCATAACCCAATCCTAATAGGACAACTCCTCTGTTTAACGTCGATACATTTTTCTTGTAAGAGTCACTTGTCATCACTGATACGCACTGGCACTCTGATACTGCGCACGATAATCTCCGATGCTTCCTGGGTTGCTATGAGAAGCGACTGTGGACCAACCCCTCTCCTGTTATTGGGCCACTGCGATACCTTGCAGCCAATAAAGCACCGCTTGCGCCTGTGTACATCTCTGTCTCTCTCTCTCTCTGCACGTACATCCTCACATACATACATTATAGTACCCTGAAAAACAAAAAAGAAAAAAAGATGACATTAAATCTAACTTGTTTTGAAAATGTGCTGGCTAAAGACGTGCTCATCTGCGCCGGTCTTCCGTGTCCACCTTTGCTTTTGCAGTGTGTTTGACTGATCTTACCCAACACAGTGTCTCTCAGTCTCCCCCCTGCAGTATTCCTGTCCCTCCTGCTCCCTTGTGTAGCTCATGTCCAAAGGTGAAAATGCAAGTATGACTATCATCACAATCTGCGTGTTGCATTACTGAGGCACTTAGATATCCCCATGCAATTACAATTTTATGCAAAAATAAAGATAAAGTACAAATCCTGTCTTGTTAAGTGTGAGCTCCATCAATCATATTGATAAAAAGGGGGCATCTCTTCCTGTAGGTAGATAGAGATACGTAGGACCTTGGCTAGAGTCCGTTAAGACAGCAAGACCACAGCATCTCTGAGATTCAGATTTAGAAAAGATGACTGCAAATCAGCAAGCTATTTAAAAAGGCATGTTTGAAATCACAGCGATCACAGGGGAGGGAAGTACAATACTGACACTCAACCATTTTTCCATCTGCTGTTTATGGAACAGTAGTAAATGGGTTTTGAATTAAGGCACCAGAGGAGATATTATGAACTATAAAACCATAGCAGTCTACCCATAATATAGCACTGTTTTTAAAGATCAAGCTGGAGCATCAGTTTTTTTGACGAACAACAAAGAATATTATTTGCTTTTAAAAGTATCTCACTGTGCCAATTTTAGACCAAACTGGGAGGGGCCCTGGATGGACCTCTGCAAATTAAATGTCCAGATTGCAACTGTGCACACTGTGCAAAAATAGCCAATATGCATCCATTTCTGCATTGACACACCAGGATTTCTGCCACTTGCACGTTTTGTGTTTTAAATAAATGAAATGCACATGATCGTAATTGCACGCTGGCAGGCAATTGTTCGAATAAATCAATGAGAGCATCGCCCTGTTTTAGTCGTATGAAAATATCCCGGCATGCTGGCGACGCAAGACTCAGCCAGGGAGGGGAGGGATGATGGAGCTAAGATGGCAGCCCAGCTGAGGGAGCTGCCTCTCCGGGGTCAAGAAACAATCCAGGGACGAATAAAAGCGAAACACGACAGGGCGATTTTGGGAAATGAACCGCGCCGTTTCTGCCATTTCACGGGACACCCTGTTATGGCTTGAGGAGGCGCACTGTTGTGGAGGCGAGCACCGCGTTGACGCCGCGGCCGGATCGGAAGAGCTCCGCTTGTAGCTGCACCACCAGCTCGGCTTCTGTTTGCGCTTATAATAAACCGGGGGATGCTAATTAATCGTGGTGTTTCTGCAGCTCGGATCGGATAAATGACTTGACACGCGGCGGATTTAACGACGGGAGGATTGCATTTGATGGCTAGATATTATCTAGCTGTGGTATCTTTTGTGTGATTTATGCATTGTTCTTCAAAACGATGATGTGTGCTGCTGCGGCAGCGGCCGCCGGTGGGGGGATCCTGCCCTCCTCATCGCCGTCGATGGGGCTGGGTGTCCGGGTCATGTCCGGAGCCGGAGCCGAGCTCTCCACGCTTGGACCGGGGATGGGCTCCTGTCCGGCACCGGGAGCCCAGCCGGACTGCCGGACTCGGTACCAGCTTTTACTCTCAGGGCGAGCTCTGGCCGAAAGATACAGGCGGATCTACACCACCGCCATCAACGATAAAGAGCAAGGGATAAATCAAGGGAGGTGAGTGGGTGAAAAATACAAAATACGGATCATCTCAAAGGGGGCTGCCCTGTCATTTGAGGAGCTAACTGGGCTAACGACCGTGAGCTAACATTAACCCTTGCGCCACACACCAGCGCCAGCTACACCTTTAGTGAATTATTAATAATAATGCTTTGGCTTGTAGGGTTGCCACAGTGCTTTTAAGCCACTGGTTTAAGTACAAAAACACAGCAGGACCTCGGCAGGTCGGCTGTTCGCTAGGTGGTATTTTCAGCGTTGACTTCCCTAGCTTGACCGAGTCAGCTAAGCTAGTTCAACCATTTGCATGAGTGCCGGGCTGTCCCTGGGAGATGTGCCTTCTTGAAATACTGTCAGATTATATCAAACAACATCACACTCAGGCACACGGCGGCTCGAAAAGGTGGAACCAAATGGCTTTATATGCAGACAAAACAAAACAAGACCAAACGACACAGCTAGCTAGCTGACTGTCATGACAGGGGTTTGAAAATTGAGCCCAGCTAAACGTAAACAAACGTCTCTGTAATCCGCTCATTTTCGCGTTAAACTTGCTTAAACGGCCTCTGCTCGGCTTGTCGACACATTTGACTTTAGCTGGTAATTTAATATAATTTGATAGGGTGAGTTGTGTGTATTTAGGCCCAACGGCGTCACTGTTTCGACCGTTAGCCAGCGTGAAGTGACGCTCAGGAGCATCCGTGTTGTATCAACGTAAATTTGTTGATGGGAGAAACCCGCAGTTCACATAACCACATGGACACTCGGTATTTATTGATGATAAATGCAGCATATTGCTCCCAGACACGGACAGCACGGCTGGTACGTGTGCGGCAGAGGATGAGCTGGGAGGTGGATGAACTAATTTGCTTTTCTGGCATAAGCTGGTAATACAGTTACGTCATTGAAGTCAGTCAGTCAGTCAGGTTGTGTAGCAGGAACATTGCAGCACCCTCCCTCTTAAATTATCAGTATTGTTGTTGTTATAATTGTTATTCTCAGTCCCCTTCCCATGTATAATGTCTGAACGTGTGTCAGTGTGCTGTTACCGTCTCACAGTTTTGCTCAGTTTTCGTGAGCAGCTCCTGAGCTGAACAGTCTGCAAATGAGGAAGGAGCCAAAAATCAGTTATTGCCTCAACCTGTCCTGGTTTTCCATGTTGCTGTTGCTGTTATTTCATATTTTCTGTTGTGTGATGAGCTGCCATCTTTGGTGACACCAGTCTGTCCCACCTGACAGTGAAATGTGTTTGTTGTACGTACGATGCAGGTGGCACTCTGTCAGATAAATGCAGGCTTTTAAGGGGCTGTTTTTGCCGCTAATTGTGGCAAAAGCCCTTTTTTTCTGGATTTGCCGCTGTTTACTAGAGCTGAACGGTATGCAAATAAAATCATATCGCAGTTTTTTTTTTGTGACAGATACTGGGATTGTGATATGAGTCATGATTTCCGTGGGATTTTTTTTAAACTTCATTTTCACTGAAAAACATTAAAGGATGATGCGATTTCATTTATCTATTTATTATTTATTTTGCTAGGGTTGGTACTGATCAAGCACGTTCACTTCACTCTGGAGAATGATTTATAGGCCAGGCATCACTGTAGCACCACTATGCTTCATTTATAATGGAGTGTTGTGACACATTTTACCCTGTATGAGAAGCGCTCCTGCAATTTGGAGATTGCACCTGTAATTTCAAAAATAGTTTGATTAGTTGTTTAGCTTTACGATTTACCTACTGTTGTAAATGTCAGACAATAACATTTGTATTGTTCTACTCATATTCTAAGTTTGGTATTTTGATAAACAAGCCAGCCTGTATGCATCATCAAGCTACTTTCTATGATTACCATCAATTAGGAATCATTATTCACTTGCACGCTGGAGTAAAGAACGTAAGATGATCTAAACCTAAATCCTGGCGCCAGCAGTACTGTCAAGTTCATTTGTATTTTGTTGTTCTCGTACTTTACGCGGTTTTTCTATGAGCTAATGGCCATGCGTTGCTCTATGATTATACCCTGTATGATTATAGATGATAAATAAAATAAATAAAGTCTTGTCAAGCAAAAACAATTATTATATTAATTGTTATATCAACATTTTAAAACAGCTGATCAGTTGGAACATAGGTGGCTCAGTGGGTCGAGCATGAGGCCATGCATGCTATTTACTGCACGTCATCCCTTCTCTCCACCCTCTCCTGGGTCTCTCAGCTGTCCTGTCAATAATAATAACGGGGTAAAATCCACCAAAATGATAATAATTAAAAAGAAAAGAACAAACAAACAAAACAACTTATATGGCTAATTCATATCTGCTATATATTCATATTCACCTGTGCAATAACTCATCACTGCACATCTAACTGGGTGAGGCTTTGTATATAAATACTGTGTGTATATATACATAAACACTTCTTTTTCTCTTATTGTACATATTTTTGTGTTTATTTTTTCTCTATTATTTATTAATGTCTCTTTTACACTGTGTTGATGTAACAGTGGCATTCCCCCACTGTGGCATCAATAAAGGATCTTATCTTATCCTATCTCATCTTAGTAATAAGTGATAATGAGAAAATAATTGTGGGCAGCCTTACTGTTTTTACTAGTAATTTTATTTGTGGTCCTTAGCACTTGTCACTGGCAGCCCGGTTTGTCAGTGAAATCGATTGTAAAAAGCGAAGGCAAAACACAGACTTCAGCTTGTTATGGGGCTTTGTCAAATTGTGTAACAGAATTTGGTGAGAACTGCTGTACCTCTGACAGCTAGGTAGCACTGACGGCATTTCAAAGGACATGGACTTTTGTTGGTTGCATAAGATGTGGACTTGCTCTGTGAGGTTGTGAAAGTGAAAGTGAGATTACCATTAAATGGATTCAAGATTTTAATAGCTTTTCTAAACAAACGAAAGTGATGAATGGTTTGTTTTTAGCTTAATTTCCCGTTCTCCCCATATCATCATATTTATGACAGATGTAGCGATAACATGAAATATATCTGATGTTATGCCCTGTATTTCAGTGTGACCCAAACTATGCATACAGTGTATTTTGAGACACTGAATCATCTCTTTGTACTTTCAGGGGAAAGAAAGCGTTGAGCAAGAAGAAACTGAAAAGGCGACAGAAGGTCAAGTCAAAAGTCAAATCAAGAACAAAGGTAAGAGACTAATAACAAATAGCTACAAAATGCTACACTTTATGTTGTCATATGTTCAGTTTATTACATATGTTCAGATGGGGTGGAAGGCCAAAGCTACATTGTAAAATGTTTTTTTTCAAAGCATTACAATATTTATAAAATGTCCCAAATAGTTTATACCTCTCCATGATAACACCACGCATCACACCACACAGTGTAAATTGTTGCAGTGATGAATAACAAGTAGGTGCAATATTTATTAGTGGGACATAAACCTAACACACTCTTTACTACATAAAACATCTCACAGACACGATTCGATATTTCCATGTTGTGTCTTTCATTTTCACTTTATATTGATGAAAACAATGTGACTGACTGATTTTAATTTGCGACTGTCACTGCTTTATGTATGCAGCGATAAGCCCTTGTGGCCGGTCTTACTCTTGAATTTAACAGATTGAGGACGAGATTAGAGATAAAGTTAGATTCTCTGCAATCTCAAAGGTAGTTGGCAGAAACATTATTTTCTTTGGCGCGGCTAGTCAGGTGCCAGGAAGCCCATCTACACATGAAGCTAGAGAGAGGTGGATAGGCAGAATGTGAGACACATGGGAGTGGCTCTGGCTTGTGCTCGATGGCCTGTTGCCGAGCGACCCAGCGTGTTCCACATCTCCACGGCAACAGTTGCCTGCCTTCATCTCCTTCATCCATGGAGGAAACCTCCACGTATCGGTGGACGTGGATGTGATTTTTCTGCTGTCTGCTGTAGACTTTGCACAGACAGCATAGATTACTTAATTGATCCTGAAGTCACGACAAGAAGTGTAATCCACTCAGATTTAATTGACTCATCACCTTGCTGTTTTTCCTCTATGGTTGGTCTGTAAATATTATTAGTTAGCATTTGGGTTTAGCTTCATTACTGATTTTCTTTCCAGCCACTTGGCAGGCGAAGGCAAGGGAGATTAATGTGATAGTGGGTAGAAGGACAGAAGCTCTTCTACTTTTGTCTTCTTGCTTCACCTCAAACCTATTCCAGGAAATTTCAACATAGAGTTGGCCAGTCAGTTATACTGTCTTCAGGTTGACTTGTTCAGTGAGTTAATGTCCTGGCACAGCAGAAGAGATTCAGCAGAGACAGGGATTGGAGAGGTAGGCAAGGCTGGCCAGCAGGCAGGCATAAAAACGTGGGTAGTTGCAAGGGCAGTCATGCTGTATTTGTATGTGTCTTGCTCACTCTCCCTCTGTCACGCCTCTCAGTCAGACGAGAGTGTGGGTTGAAAGGGCCTCTTCTCCCCCTTTTGTCTGCCTCTGTGCTTATAAACACGAGAAAGTGGAGTCAGAACAAAAGACAGAGTGTAAACACTTATCATCCTAATGAAGGCGGTGATGTAACGTCTTGTGTACCAGCAGATGTGTGATGTGTCTTTTTCAAGAACTATTAATATAATAACAGTATAATGGTAGAAAATGACACATTCAAAAGTACAAAATCAAAAATTGATGTAAAAACTTACAGTACAGTCATCTGTACTGACTATACAGTATCTCTCATCATGTATGCATGCATGAATCCTGCATGCATACATGCATATCTAACCATTAACATAGATACATTTTTAGAATGAATGTAATATTGTCAGGATTAAGAATATTCATATTGTAGTATCTGCAAAACACTTAATTGCCAGATTTTTGCAGCTGCTTATTAGTATCATATTTAGGGATCGGATTAGTATATACCCATCCATCATATTTACTTCTTATTGGTCTCTATATATCTGGTACATCTTTCTGCATTTTAAGTTTATATTTTCATTCATTTATAATGTGGAAAAAACAAAAAAGAGACCATAATATATATGTGATTATGGAGAACAATGGTGTTTTGAAAGACAGGTGGGTTTAGCAAGTAAAAATATGTAAAGCACCTCATGTTATAAATAATTGATCGGTTATTTTCATAATGACAATAACAAAGGTATTAATTGATTGTCTAAATGTTGTTGTCATAAATAATTATGATGACTAGGACTTTCAGTTTGTGCGTCCCATGTATTAATAGTAGCGTTACAGTTGAGACACAGAGCTAAGCATTTGTTTCTCTGAAAGCTAAATATGCTCCAAAGTTTTAGAAACTTACAAGGTTGATAAATAAAATTCTGTTAAAAAGACATTAAAATGTTTTGATCTAGTTCTTACTAGATTGTAGCCAGTTGTCACATGGACAAAGCTTTTCTTTTCTCTCATGCCCCCTCTGCACACAGCCCTGTATGGGGACTAGAGGTGATATCGCTCGTCAAAGGTTGAGTTTGAGTAAAGACAGGCATGTTGTGTTGACAACAGCACATGTGATTATTGGATGACTTTTAATAATTTTAAGATTCCTGATAAATTGCTGGTCTGCGCCACCATATCACATGAGTAAATGTGCAATCACTGTGCTTGAACCTCAAGCAGCAAGACACAACTCTTATTCTGAAAAATCTGCAATCTGAAATGTGTAGCTGCCTAAGTGCGGTCAGGGCCGTCTGTACTAGCCTCCTCCAAAGCTTTTAGATGGCTATTAAATCATCAGTGAAGTGCAGACAGAAAGACAAAAGCAACCATGAGGTGAGCAGCATGTTCATGTTGTGGGTTGGTGCCGTTGCAAAGTGAGAAGAAACCACAAAACACTGGTCGGTCACTGGTCTTCACTTTGTCTTCCTTTGCTTGTGCGTGCCATAACATAGCTTGAAGTTGTCACTTCTAATGACACATTTCTGATTTGCTCAGTTTTAAATTGGGTGCTGTCAGTTTTGGTGAGTCCTGTCAAATACAAATTACACTTGCAGCATGCAGGCTATGTTTCAGCTGCTCCATGTTCTGCTTTTTACAGCATATAAACCATCAGATAAAACCACTTGTAACATTTACATATCTGAAATAGCTGATGATACTGAATGGCCAGTTTACCCTAACAATTATAAACATCAAATAAACAGTTGGAAGGACTTGGCTGTATATCAGGCACAGCGGGTCTGTTGAAAGACAATATTGAGCTGGATCATGAAACCTCAAAGATCCATCATTTTTGGGGCTAGAGACTGAAGGTTAGTTTGAGTTTTTTGCAGCTGCATCAATTTAGGAAAGTTGGATTCTATGTTACAACATGGCGCTCCTTTTAGATTTGTGGCACAGTCTGTCGCCAAACGTCTGTCGTCTTCAGGCAAGGTGTGTGTTACAACTACAGCTGTAACACTCACTTCCTACTGGTCACACAAGTTGAATTAAATTTAATGTAGCTTGTATTTAATGTGACAACATCAACATGTCTATATCTGCATGTGTTAACTGATGCTGCGATTATTTGTAAAATAATTATTGCTGAAGTAAGGTCACTGTATTCCTGTTTCAAAAGTTAGATTTAATTGGTCTAATGTTTGTACATTTCATCTTTGAATAGTGATTTCTAATTCTTAATAATGCATAGCAAAGAGCCCTGTTATTGTAGCGATATCTGATTTCATCAAATGAATACTGGGTTAAATAAAAGGAACTTTGTCAACTTTACGACTTGTGCTTTAACTGCCTCCAAACAGTGGTGCCAAAAAATATTGCATGCGTGGGAGTAGGGGACATACAACCACCATAATCTGAGCAGGGACCCCTCTTGTACTTAAGGGCCAAAAACACAGAGCTATCTCAAATGCTCAGCTCTAATGTGCAGTATTTCAGTTTCCACTCCACCCTTTTGTTTTGTTGTCATCTCCCAAGAAACCCATTTTCTCCATCTTGCTTTATGGGTTTGGGTTATTATAGCATCCCTAGGTTTTCAATCGTTTGAAGCGTTCTTTCCAGGCACTGTGCTCCTTTTGTGAACGCTGTATTGTGTCACTTTGTCACAAACGCTACTCTAGCAGCGAGGCAGGAGAGCAGGAGACAGTGCCGTCAGATGAGAGGGGAGCTAATATCCTCCCCACTGGTTTGAGCTGAGAATGAATGACCTCTCTCCCCAAATAGATGACATCACCCTCTGTGATCGTGATGCCAAAAGCACAACGCTGCAAGAGACGCACGATCGATCAATAACAGCTCTCCGGAGGTTGCTTCAGGACTGTAGTTAAAAATGCCGTGCTGGGTGGGACAAACGAAGCGTATCACGTAGTTAGCTTATCAAGTTTCTCTTTGGAGTGTAGTTCCTCTAATCATAATGATTATTTGGAAGTGCTTAAGCTGTGTCGTAATGATTTTATTGTAAGTTTCCCCTTTTGCCTCATCCACCTCATTTATATCAATAAATGGCAGACTCAATATTAGAAACTCCTCCTAGCAATACAAAAACACCTCAAATTAAACCCCCCAGAATGACCATTTAGTGGCTATAACCGCTAATTAATTAGGGCAATGTGAAAATAACCTTGCAGAGTAACAGTAATAACCTGCCGAAAATTATTACTCAAATTTGTGGCTCTGTTTAGTGAAACAGTTTTATAGTGAGTTTCATTCTTAAGCTGTTTGACCTGTACATTTACCGTTTTGATTCACCCTTACTGCTCTTAAAATACTGTTTTGGCTGCAGGAGGCACTTTTTTTTAAGGAAAATGCCCTTAAAACCCACTATACATGATCTCCCCAGCACCCACCGATGAGATTGTAAACATTAGTGAACATTTAGCAGCTTAAGAGCATGATATTTCCTTGAGGACACGGTAGGAACCAAAAACTGACAATTGCTCATTATCAGCTTTAAGAGGTGATATATTGTGTTCACAACAAGTTTAATTCGAACACACCTTAAATCTTTCCGCCTTGGTTATGTAAAATATTGGGTAAGCCATTTTGTAACAGTGATCACTGTGTTGAGCTGATCTTGAAATGGGTAAACACTTGCTAAGCCCAGTGTGTACAAAGTGAGCTTCCCGAGGAGTCAAAGCAAAAGGAGGAGCCATTCCATGTCACATTTGTGTCACTGACTAGACATGAGGACAATGACAGAACCGACTGTACAAAGACTAACTGTGTTCAGCAGAGGTTTTCCAATCCCCAACCTTGTAGTTATGTAATTTAGTTTCAACTCGTATGAAACAGCTAACATCTGCACAGAGTCCCTTAGGAAACCTGTGCCTCTGAGGAATTATCAGATGGGACTTTCCTTCTCCTTACCCCACTTATTGTGGTAAGTAAGCGCTTGCTTTGGTTAGGCGAGCCGTTAGCGGACATCCACTAAGATCACTCCTTAAGCAACTGCATGAGTCATGAACAAGAGAGGCAAACTGAACGAATGAACTCCCTGTCCATGTGATGATAATAATGTTTACGACTTGCGTTATAAATAAGGCTGTGGGAACATCAAACAGACGGGAACCAAAATGCAAAAATGTAACAGTTTCAGTTTTGTCCCAGATCAAGTGGCCACTAACATGATCAAAAGCTGAAGCTCATGATCTGTACAGAAAATTGTCAGCTCCATAGACATTTAATTAAAACATCATTATTAAAGTCTCTCAGTCCCCCAGTAACTTTTGAATAAAAAGGCACATTTTTTCATGGAGCAAGGTGTAAACCAATTGTAATTTCAGAATAAGATTTACTCACAGAACATTGACATTGCTGTTTGTTTAAATAACAGTATGGTGTGCTATATATTCCTTATCAGTATCTCCAAATGACATCATTGCTGACCCTCCACTCTGTTTTTTCCCCCCCACAGGCTGAGAGTCTAGATGGAGCCCTCTGCGTGCCGGACATCAAGCTTCACAGCAACCCATCTGCGTTCAACGTCTACTGCAATGTGCGGCACTGTGTGCTGGACTGGCAGCAGAGAGAGGCCTCCCTTGCGCTGGCCTCCAGGAGCTCGGTGCAGAGCGGCGACTCAGACAGCGAGGAGGAGGAAGAGTATCGCGAGCCAGCCGTGAAGCTGCCAAAGGTAGGAGCAGGGGGTAGCATTGGCCGCTTATGCGGTAGTATCAGCAGCGCTTGGTATCAAGGTGAGAGCCAGTCTGTGCTCTTCGGGATGCAACACTCCTCTATCTCCCTGGGCTTGTATGTGGGCCTCATCCTTTTTACTGTTGTGATAATTGGAGTGACTTTGCCAGAGGTTTGAAACCCCCGTCCTGTGAGGATTATAGCCTCTGCCTTGTTTCCCCAGCTCCCTCTTCTAGTCTGTTTTCCTGTCGGTTTGTCTTTCTAACTTGGTCTCAGGGTGTCAGTTTTTGTTTTAAATCTGAACTTCGCTCATTTGAAGAAACAAAATTGAATATTTGATCTGTAATGGCAATAATGTTGTAATTCACTGTCTATATGCCTCTAGTTGACTGGCTTCATTAGTTTGCCTTTTATTCAAGTAAGGTGTTGTTAAAATGCATAGTCACCCGGACTTACTGCACGCCTCATTGCCCTATTGCCCAGTCAGTAAACCAGGCTATTACAGCTCTCTTTCATCACAAAGTGGAGGAGGGAGGAAACCTTTTACAACACTAAAGCACCTGAGAGACAATGTGATAATTTTGGATTCTGTGGCATGAATAGCAGAATTAAGGAGTAAAGTTAAGGGTGTTTGCTGTTGCTATGGCTTTACAAATCCATAATAAAGAAATCTGATGAGTCGCTTGTTGTGTGCATGTGAGGCTGCACGGACATCATAAATGGGTTGAATGTCGATTGTACAATGTAGTTTAGGTTTTGGCTGCAGAGATGCCTTCAAATTACCCCAATGACGCCCCCTTTTCTTTATCTCTTGTGCACTTAATGTTAAAAGGCTCAAAAAAGTAGGACAAACCATTTTACAGTGTGACAGCACAGTTATTGAACAAATTTGTGTTTTGCAATGTGCATGTCTGTTTGTATGTTGACTGCATCTTATGCTGTATTGCAGGTACTATAATGACATAGAGGGATCAGTTTAATTATTATTATTATAATCCTGTTCTGTGTTCATTTTATTTTCTTTCAGAACATAAAACCGGCTACTGTTGATATAATATTTAGAGGGGATTTTAGTTTTAATTTCAGTTTAATGACAGATACTAACAAACCATATGTTGAGAATCTTTGCTCTCTGCCTATAACAAAAAAAACCCAAAACAGTTTCATAAGTCTAATACGCTTAAAGATAACTGACATATCTGTTAATCTGTTTATTGTACACGTTATTGCACATCTATATATTATCTCTGAATTGACATCATCTTATCTACTGTTTATCTGTACTTGCTTTTTATTAGTCATACCCTGATGCTTAGCTGTCACTTTGCTGTTACAAAACAAGTTCGCTGAGAAAGGAAGGAACATTAAAGCCTTATTAGATTTACTAACAAGCCATACTGAGAAAGAGAGAGCGCTGCGTCCTTTTCTAGGCCAAACTCCTTTGCCTGCTTCCCCTCTCTGTGCACTGAAGTGGGTCTGTCATTATACAAAATGTTAATAGGATGGATGTTGAAGTCAGCGGTAGTAACTGTACATACTGTGGGCCCCCTGGCTAAATGTAGGTTGTTTTATTGTAGATGATGAGGCCTTGCTATTAAAAGAAAATATCCACTCCAAGCCTCTGTTTATCTGTTTTGTTTCAATTAAAGCTCAAATTTTGTGTAAATCTAAAGCAGCAGAC
The DNA here is from genome assembly GCA_028564955.1 of Terapon puta. Classification (NCBI taxonomy): domain Eukaryota; kingdom Metazoa; phylum Chordata; class Actinopteri; order Centrarchiformes; family Terapontidae; genus Terapon; species Terapon puta. Next base: position 15,576,712 of record JAOXYL010000052.1, read on the forward strand.
AGACAGAAAGCGGTCTGTGCAAGATGTCCAGTGTCACTGTGTATGTGGTATGATGGCAGGGTGTTCATTAGCTCATACAAATCTGCTCTCTTTGCGTGTGTTTGCAGATCATTGGCATCGGCCTGTGTGGGGTATTTGAGCTGATAAAAGAGACTCGGTTCTCTCACCCCTCTCTATGCCTGCGTAGCCTGCAGGCCTTGTTGGACATGCTGCAGGGACAACAGCCCGAGGGCTTTCAGACGGAGCCTCCCGACGTGCTAGGTGAGGCTGAAAGTGTTTATTTGGTGCATGTGTAGAATTTAAAGCAATCCGTAATGTTAAGTGTTAAAATGTTTTTTTTTTTACTCAAACATGTCAAAGTTGTATTTGAGTGCAGTGTATTAAAATGTTCTACTGTTTTATTCTGCCTGATTTACATACAGCGCTCACATATCTAACCTTTCCACCACTTTTATGCTTCCCCAGAGTCTCTTTTCCAGTTGTTGTTGGAGACCACGGTCCGGAGCACAGGGCCCAATGACCCGACAGGACAGGCCATCACTGCTCTGTCCTGTGCCTGCCTCTTCAGCCTGGTGGTGGCCTGGGGAGACACGGGCAAAATCCTGCAGGCTGTCTCTGCCATCCTCACCAACAACGGCAGCCATGCCTGCCAGACGATACAGGTAATTAACCAATTTGAATAAATTAGACAGCATTTGGCAGTGTGACAGCACCTTGTGTTCTTCAGCTTTGTTTTGCATCTCTGGTGCTCATGTGAAAAGCGCAAGTTAAATCTGATTCAGCCACTCAAAACTTTGATTTGCACTTGCATTATTTTGGTCAGTT
>JAOXYL010000052.1:15577636-15624331 GCA_028564955.1 Terapon puta
TTGAATTGAGCTATTCAGCTATTCATGTTTCTTACAAACCCATTTAAATTTGAAAAATAATGTTTTCTAAACCACCTCCACCAGAAAATGTGTACCTCTCTATTCTGTGTTAGAGTTTTTCCCCTAAGATGAATAGAAATGCCTCAGATCAACAAAGTGCATTTTAGAAGGATAAAGTAACCTCTGGCTCCTCCATGCATTTCCTCTGAGCACAGAGACTCGGGGCAGTCTGGACAGCACAAATTGAGTTTTGGAAAATGTCAAGCCGCTCTGATTCTCCTGTTTGATCATGTTACCCAGCCTGCATTCTTACGCCAATTAGCCAGCCTTCTGTTTGCTTCCATCTCCAGCGTGTCCTCTCTTTCCCCTGTCTCTGTTTCTTTCTCTTAGTATTTTATTTCTGTTTTTACTCTTCATAGAAACTCCTCGGATTAACTTACTTTGTACTACTTCGTACATTTTGTGGGAAAGGTTTTGTGGCCATAGAAATGTTTCACCTTTACTATCAGAGCAATAAAATGGTTAAACTTGTCCAGAGCTGCAGAAGGACCAAAGGCATGGTCCTGCGAGTTTTTTTCCACCTAGTTTTAAGGTATTGACTGGACTGTGAATCATCACGATGGCAAGCAGGCGGCTGGCGGGAAGTGTGGGCTTTTGTGTGCGTTTGTGTGTGCACGTGAAATGGTGAGATCAGCAGTGTGCTTTGTGTCTGCCATTATGAAAGTGATGTGAGAAACGCGTGTGTGAAAATGCATTCAGGCAGAATGAGAAAAGGGCAAATATCCAGGTGTAGTAACCACAGCTTTAACCACTAACATGAAAGTCTGACTCAGTCAACAATAAAGAAGCTCATTAGCCGGTTCCCACCTGGTAGATGGGCTGCTTCAAAAGATGCACTCTTTTTTGTCACATTAGAGGTTGACAGTCATTCAGCACCACCCTTGTCTTCTTAAATCTCACCAGGTGCCTACCATACTGAACGCACTACAGAGGAGTGTACAGGCTGTCCTTGTGGGAAAGATTCAAATCCAGGATTGGTTCGGGAATGGCATCAAGCGCGCAGCACTGATGAACAAATGGGTCCTGAAAGAGGTGGCCATTGACGAGGACGAGCGCTGTCTTCTACAGACTGACGGCTCCTTCCTGTACTTGCTCTGCAAGGATGGACTCTACAAAGTGGGCTCTGGATACAGTGGCACTGTCAGGGTATGTAACACTCAAAGGTGCATGGTCTTCACAAGACAGTAGCTGTGTATACTCTCAGTTGCATAACGTCAAGCTAAACCCAATGCAGTGGGCCTGAAGGTTATAATGAATCTGTTCGCAGAGGTGTTGATTCATTTTCTAGTAATTTTGCAGCATATTTGTAGATTGTGTTTAATTTTTTTTGTTTGTCTTTTTATTATTTTGGCCATTTTATTGAGGGCAGGCTAAAGCCTAGATCTTACCTTACACTCTATTAGAAGTATGCTAGTAGACTAAGTAGTCATAGTTCTTCTTTAAAACAAAATACTGAAAACTTTGAAAGAAATTAACGTTGTTAGTGTAAAATAAAGCTATTTTATTTCTGTTTCTGCCAACTTTCAATTCCAGTGTTTGATGTTGTTTTTCTTCTGCAACATTTTGTCAAGGTTTGTCTATATCCATGGTTGCCCGCTCATGTGTTATTATTGCCTCACAGGGCCACGTGTACAACTCTACATCTCGAATCAGGAATCGAAAGGAGAAGAGATCATGGCTGGGCTTTGCTCAGGTAGGATGTAGTTGACCTCCAGGTGCCTTCAGTGATGTTCAGTTTTAGTCTTGAGTGAGACTTGACTTGATTATCACAGCATCACCTTAATCAGTATCAGCAAATAAGCTGGTTCAAACCCTAAGTCCTCTGTTAGGGATCGTTCTGTCAGAAAATAGATCAGCAGCAACATTTTTGTTGTGTCCACAGGGGTACTTGTTGTACCGGGACACAGGTAACCACACCATGTCGGCCATCAAGATCAACCCTGAGACTCTGGAGCATGAGGGGACCATCGCCATGCCAGGTGCTAAGACATCACTGTTTTTTTTTTTGTTTTTTTTTTAATCATCAAAACTCAAATAACTAAATATTGAGTATATATACTGTAACTTTGCTTCTTCTCACAGGTCAACATTCAGATGGACAAAACATCATCTTCACAGATGGAGAATACATCAACCAGATCGCAGCCTGCAAAGATGTAAGTTTAGTGTTCCTGCTTAAGCTCCTCATCACCATGATAACAATATGAATTGGAAATTATAAATGTGAAACTGAATCAGAATCAGTTGGGGAAGTTATCCCTACGTGTATAATTGGAAACATGTTGTGAAGAGCTGATTTTATCATACATTTATAGTCCTGTTAAATTGCTTGCGGGCAGTCTCCAACCAGTGAGTCCGGTTTAAAAAGGCTTGAATAGTCTTTGGCTTGGTCATCATGAACTACGTCGTAGTAGTTAAGTTATGGGCTGATAGTCAATGTCCAAGAGGGATGTTTGTCAGCTATTGCGAGCAGTAATTCCTACTCGACCGGAAAAAATGCTGAGGTTGCACACTGTCCTCTCCTAAGTCATTCGTCGTTTAGATACACTCATACCACTGACAAGAGTCTCTATTTTACATGTTTCCTCTCATGCAAAAAACTAAATCTTTTGTTGGTTAAAACGATGGTCGTTGTTACGCTAGAATGGCCCTGTGTAGCATCTGCCACTTCCCCTGCTGTAGAAGTTCCAGCCTCACTGACCCCCAGCTGATCACCAGCTGTGCTACAGAAGAGGGCGTAGCTGTGTCTAAGTGTGTGTATACGGGAGTGTTGTGTATATGTAGGCGTGGCTGTGAGGGCAGTGGCACCAGATGTGGGTACTCTCCAGAGAGCTTAATCTCTCAAGCAGTTATCTGCATAAGCACTCTGTAATGTCAGTGGGGGAGGGGGAGATGTGAAATCCATATATCTGCCGTCGCAGTTAGCCTTTCTCCCGGACAGCAGTTTCTAGGATAATCAAGGGGGCGGGATATTGTATGTGGGGAGGGTCGGGAAGTCTTCACAAGCTGTGCATTTTGAGCGTGCAGCCAGCAAATGCAGTCACCGCACAGACCACTTAACGGCTCAGGAAAAGCATGTGAGACACGCAGTGGGGGGGGGGTTTCAGATGCTGGGAAGAACAGGAAGATGATGTTGTGGGTAAACTCTCCGAGGTCAAGGGGATAGTGAGAGGAAGAAAGTAGCATGTGGAGAAGAAAATGGGGGGTTGTGGGCGCTAGTACTGGCCAGAGGAGAGAGTCCCTTATTTCATGATTTAAGTGGCACATGTGTGCTGTTCTGCAGGAATCAAAGAACAATAAATGACTCTGTGATTATTACGACACAGTGGAAACCGTCCCTGCACCACCCATCAGCACTTTTTGTATCCCTGTTGTCTCCCAATTATTTCATTGTCGTGTTCCTCTCTTTACTCTTTGTCCTCTGTAAATTGCCCCTTCCAGCCTCATCCCCTGTAGTCTGACGAGCCCACATCTCTGGCAGTTGTATCGTCTGTTACGTGCTCTGCATTGAGCACATAGCAACTGAAGTGTGTCAAGTGTTTATTTGACACGTTTTATTTTGTTGTTAAGATAAATGGATATGCTATTAGCACTTTCATGGCTGGGATTTTAATGTGCGGTAATATTTAAAAAAAAAAAAATTAGGCACAGATTTTACAGTTAACAGACTTACCTTTGACTATGAGAAGATTATGATTTAAATATAACTGTATCCAGCACATTACCTATAAGTATGGGGCAATACAATATCCCAACATACTGCGCTTGCATTTTGTGTCATTTGTCAAATTTAACTAAAAATATTCACATTTAGTGTGCATACATGTCATTTCTCTTCTCACCAATGTCAAGAAAGAGGAAAAGTGCATTTCTCATAGTTTTAGATGTTTTAGTTATTCCTTTTAATAGCTTGATTAATTTTGATTGTCACCTTCTGTCAGGTGAAGTGCATGTTCATTACTCATTCATTCATTCATTCATTAAATCACGACTGGAAAAAAAATGCTGTGTCCTAATATTGCTAGATGGAGGCAAATGTAACTCTAAAGCAAATATGTCTTGAAACTAAACAGCATTTGCTCATGTTGGCCCTGACTCCCACAGGATGGTTTTGTGGTGCGGATCTATACTATGAGCTCAGACCCGGCCCTGCAGCAGGAACTGCAGCTGAAGCTGGCAAGGAAATGTCTGCACGCCTGCGGCATCTCTCTCTTTGACCTCGAGAAGGACCTGCACATCATCAGTGAGTGATACAAGATCTACTAGTATCTGTATGAGTATGGGGATTTTCATATGCTTACGCACGCCTGCGATAACCGTTGCATACTACATTTGTGTCAGGATGTTTGGAAATGTGTCAGAAATCGTTCAAAACATAAGGGACTTTAAAAGGCACACTTCCTTACATTGTCTCATTACATATTTGGCTCTAAATACTATGTTGTTCTCTCAGGCACAGGCTTTGATGAAGAGGCAGCATTGCTTGGAGCTGGCAGGGAGTTTGCTCTGATGAAAACTGCGTCAGGAAAGGTGAGAGTGAAAATCATCTTTGGTGTTGTGCCTAAAATGATAAAAAAATAAAAGTGAATGTTAAAACCGATTCAGCCCCTCAACGTCCAACTGCTTTTGTCGTGCTGATGACAAGCCAGACACTTTAGAGGCTGGACCTGTGGGCAAAGCTCTAAATTAATTGTGTTCCTGTATGTGTTTTCTTCCTCCTGTGTCAAACTGGCCACATGAGGCCCATTGTACAAAATTAACATTCCCTTCATTCATAACATCTGTGTGTAGTTAGCTGTAGTCAGATTTTCCGTGGATCAGGCTGTACTAAAGCATAACAATAAGATGTGTCTTCTTGTTTTGGAAATATTTGATGGCTTTTTAAATATTCTTTAAATAATACAGAATGAGCGAGCTGTATGTCTAGTATGATTTGTGGTCTTTGCACCATTTATTGTGATCTGTTATAAGTGGTTATATGCTTTCTGAGCTTATAAAGATACATCCCTGCTTAACTAACTGGAAGTGATTAGAGTATCTCACACAGCTAAGCAGTGACTTTAGCCCCTAGTATAATGTCCACTTTCAGAAAAACATGTCATGGCCCACTGCAAGTGAAGGTTTCTGTGTTTATAGACTTATGTAAGAATGGAAACACAAACATGAATATACTTTTGAATTAATTTTGAACATGTTAGGCTGTGGAGGAGCGGGCTGCTTGACCCGACTGCAGGGTCTTTCGTAATCAGGCAGAACTGTCCCAATCAGTGAATGCAGGCAGTGCTTTGTTGAGTAAGACATTTCACATTTTTATGCAGGCTCTTTTAGAAAGATGAGAATGTTAGCGATGTAGTTTGTTGGGGTGTGTGGAGGGTGTGGTTGTGTGTGTCCACACAGTAGGTGTGGTCCAGCTACTTCTTTTGTAGATAGCAGTCCAGGGCAGTTGCCTGTTGCACATTTCTGTGTCTGTGAAGCGGTCTAATCTCACGGCACACTTTATCTGCAGATTACTCTAACCCAGACTGGCTGGATGGGTAAAAATAGGAGCAGCTGACCTGCGTCTTGGCTCAAAGTTAACTCATCACTTGGGGTGGACATTAGACTACACGTGTGATACTAGAAAAATCGTCAAAGACTGGTTGTTTATGGTTTACAAGCTACTGTTCTTTCTGCGTGCAATGAGTGATTTGAGGTATATAAACAGCAGCCTTTGTATGTGTCATCAAGTTACCCCTGTAGTTTGAATTGTTGGAATACAATGTTGGTTGGACCGCAAAAGATGCTTATGCATGACCATCTGCCCCCCCAAAATCAATTCTGGTTAAACTTTTGCCACAAAATGGATATTCTGCAGCTCTACAATTCCACATAAATAGAAAATCGAGAGAAAATAGTTTCTTATCCTTGATCTCTCTCTTTTTTTCTTTTATTTTTCATGAAATTATTTTCGCAATTTCTTTCATGTTCTTCCCACATCTTCCTCACAGATTTACTACACGGGAAAGTACCAAAGCCTTGGTATAAAGCAGGGTGGCCCATCAGCAGGGAAATGGGTTGAATTGCCCGTCACAAAGTCTCCCAAGATTGCTCAGTTTTCAGTTGGCCACGATGGTTCTCATGCACTGCTTGTAGCCGAAGACGGGAGTGTGTTCTTTACAGGCTCTGCCAGCAAGGGAGAGGATGGAGAATCTAGTAAGACAATTTCAGACTATCTTCAAACATTCAACAATTAATCCTATTCAGAATCTGTTAAACACATGATCCAAACCAACTCTATTGGAGGTCTGAATGTCTTGTCTGTTGTTGTTTTTTTTCCAGCCAAAAGCCGCAGACAGCCCAAGCCGTACAAGCCCAAGAAGATGATCAAATTAGAGACCAAAACAGCGGTGTACACAGCATGTAACAATGGCAGCAGCAGCATTGTCACAAAGGACGGAGAGCTCTACATGTTTGGCAAAGATGCTATTTACAGTGACAGCACCTGTGAGTTAACTGGGACAGGGCTATTTGAAATTTCCAACTTAAGGGAATTTTCTGTAGTTTTGTGTCCTTGTCTATGTTGCTTTGAGAAAGACAGATTAAAGACATTTTGAATTTTGCATAAATATTTCTCTGTTGGAAGCCATGTTGTTGACTCTCGCATACTCATATTCATATCATTACTTTTTTCTCCACAGGCCAGGTGACAGACCTGAAAGGTCATTTTGTAACTCAGGTTGCCATGGGTAAGGCCCATACGTGTGTTTTGACCAAGAGTGGTGAAGTGTGGACATTTGGGGTGAATAATAAGGGCCAGTGTGGCAGAGACACTGGAGCCATGAGCCAGGCAGGAAAAGGTGAGAAGATAGACAAACAAATTCACAAACAAGATACTGTTTATTCTTAGTCTTACATCGTCTTTGCATTGCACTCCATCTGATTGATTTCTTGTCTGTGTTTGTTTGTTATAGCATTTGGTGTTGAGAGCATGGCCACAGCGATGGATGAAGACCTGGAGGATGAGCTGGAAGAGAAGGAAGAGAAAAGCATGATGTGCCAACCAGGCATGCACAAGTGGAAGCTGGACCAGTGTATGGTCTGCACGGTGTGCGGAGATTGCACTGGCTATGGTGCAAGCTGTGTCAGCAGTGGACGGCCGGACAGAGTACCAGGAGGGTAAGAAGACACAAAATTGGAAGGGTTCATTCTTTTGTGTGTGTTAACAATTAATAAGTGCTTTCAAAGGCAAGTAAAGGCTCTTGTGATGGTGATAGAGTTGATTTTTTAAACTTTGTATCAGACCAAATCATTCAACAGAATGTGAATATTTTTTCTATCTGTGACTGCGACAACTAGTATTTGTGGCTGTGGGTCTGGAGAGTCTGGCTGCTCAGCGTGTGGCTGTTGCAAGGCTTGTGCCAGGGAGTTGGATGGTCAAGAGGCCAGACAGAGAGGCATCTTTGATGCTGTGAAGGAGATGATTCCACTGGACCTGCTGCTAGGTATGCAAACTGATGCTTTACTCGACTTCATGTTCCCCCTGTTTCGCTCCCTCATATTTACACCTCACCTATATCATCTCTCACATTGCTTACATCATGTTTAAAACCACAAAGTCTGATAAATCACATGTATCTTAAAGTCCCATGCCAACACACTCAATATTACAAGTTTCAGTGGTTCAGTTGGACCTCTGTAATCGATCAGAATAAATTGCTGTCTTTAGCAGGGGTGTGTGCAAGTTGCATATTCTTCTGCCAGCGTGCTGCTTGTGCCACACAAATCACAGTCTGTTGCATTTGCTTGGATGCAGTGTTTCGCACACTTGTCGTCGCTCATCCTTTTGTTTTATTCTTGTCTTGTGCAGAGTCATTGCTTTTGCATCACATCTCCATCATTCATTGATGTGTGTCCTGTTTTGTTCTGCTCTGCTTCACCTTCCCTCCTCGCCCTCCTCCTCCTCCCTGCATCCTGTCTGGGCTGCCTATACCTGGGGCCTTTTGTGTTTTCAGCTGTGCCTGTCCCTCCCCCTCCAGGAGTAAACATCGAAGAGCATATTCAGATCCGTCAAGAGGAGAAACGACAGAGGATCAACCGCCGGCACAGGCTGGAGGAGGGCAGAGGTATGGATCAGGGCTAAACAAAATGGTACCTTGTTTAGTGAGGGGCTGTGTGGTTTTATGAAGTTAAGACAATAGAGAGTTAAAAATAAGCACAGGGATAGCGAGAAGGTGGAAGTGGAGGTTAATGAATAGGGTGAAGCTAAAAACAGTATTTCCATCCCTTTTAGTTTTGAACAACTTTCAGGTGCTGTGTGAGCTTGGGTGTTGTGCCTTGGTGACTTCCCCCTTGCTTGTGTCTTTTTATAATTTTGCAGTTTGTGTGTATTGTGTGTGGTGTAGTATTATCATGTGTTCTCTCCCATTTGTGAGCATTGTGCATGCATGTGAAAGTTTCTTTCTCCCCCAGGCCCCCTTGTTTTTCCTGGTCCCATTTTTATGAACCAGCGTGAGCAGGCCCTAGCCAGAATAAGACCCCTTCAGGCACTAAGGCATAAACGGGACAAGCACAAAGGTACTATGGTCTTCACTAACTCAACGGGTGCAGAGACACCCCTTTGACTCATCTCCCAATCTGGCTGTCCCGCCCACCTCCTCTCTCACTCTCTTGACGGCAGGACTCTTATGTCCAGGTCTCATGGTAACAAACAATGTAGCCTGTTGGCAAGAATAACGTACTGTGACTCACAACGGAGAAATGACTGCGAAGCCTGGGTTAAAGAACCAATCTCAAGAGGCTAGTTTCCCTTTTGAATTTACTTCTTCTGTTAAGCTAATTCATTTTCTGGTTTAAGAGTTCTAATCCTCAGCGTAGGACGCCTGCTCTGCCCACAGCTGTTGTTTAGACCTAAACAGAAGTCAGTGTCCTTGTCTAAAAGAAATTACCATCACTCCCATAGAATAGCTGAATTGTCACTTTGTGGGTTCAACTGCAGCGTTACAAGCAGAGAAAATGGCTTGGGAGGGCAAACTTTGATTAATGACAAGCTGACAGACGTGACACAAAAGGAAGGAAATGGGGTCGTTAGTTTAAAAATGTGTCAAGCATGTTATTGAAACAGCTTAGAAACCACTCACAAATGCCTTAACATCTATGAATTTTGCATAACACTCACCTTTTCAGGTACTTGACCATCAGACAAGTGAGCGTATGCGTTCAGTTAAACTTCTGAAGTGAACAACCAGTAAGCAACTGATATGTATGTGACACATATTTATGGCTGAGCAGCAACAGGAGGATGCAGTTATTGTGTTGTTTTGTTTTGTCCTTTGAATGTCACCCCCCCAAGGATTTTTATATATAGTTGTAACAAACAATCTTTCTAAGGGGACCAAAGGGAAGACACGCAATGACACTTACAGCCTTGTGGAATCTCACTTTCCCATTTACAGTTTTCAGTGCAAATAATAGTTTTCTAAAATATGATAAATAATGTCAAAACCCTTGCCGGCAGCAGCCATGGAAAGAAAGTGTTGAATGTTGAGCTGTATCATTCATTCCCTGCACAGATATAAATGATAGCAGGTACTACTATCAGCAGGTCTGCATCTGTCTGTGAAAGCTGCTGCTGTTACTTTTCCTGCCAGGAGGTGCATCGGTTTTGGAGGGGAGCCTCTGGAGGATTATATTGCTAGTGCTGGTTTTGGGTGCCAAGCATCGTGCCCTTGGTGATGTCAAGCTTCAAATTAAAATGTAGAAGTTGAAAACCTTCCCAGTAGAAACTCATTGTTAAAGAAAAATGACTTGCCTTATGGTGCTGCCATTGTGTGGAAACAGTGATGCCGCAGCATATTTTATTTCAGAGCTGCAGTGGTTTCTTCCTTCCTTGATGTCAGTTTAGAAATTGGGGGTGTTCTTCTTTGCTGAATCACTTTCCTTTGCTGATCCATTCACCGTGTATACAGTTGTAAGGCAGTGTTGTTTGGGGTACCCCTCCCCTAAGCACCTTGTTCATCATGGATTTTCTCTAATGAAGAGGAATCATCGGTGATACTGGTCTTTCCGTCTGTGGTGTCCTAATGAGCTTTAAGTGTGCTTCAGATGTCATTAAGAGCACTTCTGTTTACTCACAGACATTAAGTGTTGTGTCCATGAGCTAAACTGTCAACCCTACCTTTTAGAATGTTTGGACCATGAGCCAGACAATATATATTTTTAATTTGTCGTGAAATTCAGTCAGTCAACTGTTGCACTGTCTGGCTGGCGTCAGTTACAGAGGTAAACCACAATGAGCTGGTTCCTGGTCCAAAAGGTATTGACAGTCATGATATGATGTAATGCATGGGTCTTTATCCAACCTTTTCTCCTCACACACCACATCTGTGACCTATTACACAGGGCTCAGGGTATACCAGATTTCCTCTTCCTCATTGAACACAGAATTGTTAAAAGGAAGAACAAATAATTTGCCAATCAAGCCATCTGTCCATCTGTAATGGGACTGGTTGCCAAAAGCCTTCCTGTTATAGAGGTGGTGTTCCCTTGTTTCTGTTGTGGTATGCTTTTCCTTTTCTCCCCGTTTTCTTTTGAGTCCTCTTTTCCCTCCAGCTCTGTTTTCCAGGACTGTGCAGAGACATCCACCTCTGCGGTCTGAAGTTGCCACAAAACCTTGCTCTTTCTCACTCACTCACCCTCTCTCTCTCCCACTGTTCTCTACTCAAATGTGCTGACCTGAGCGTTTGCCTTGTAGATGGTAGCAGTGAGCGTGGAGAGAAGGATGCCAGCAAAATCACCACCTACCCTCCAGGGGCAGTGAGATTTGACTGTGAGCTACGAGCTGTGCAGGTCAGCTGCGGTTTTCACCACTCAGGTAAGGTTAATTTCCCTCATGGCTGCTTCTGATCTGGCACCACGCTATATATGTCAACACATTCTTTTAAGGAATGTTTAAGCAATGAAACAATAGAGTGGCTGAGCTTGAAGCAAAAGAAGTGAAAAATCAACAGTCATGATTATGTTGCTTTACAGTGGTGCTGATGGAGAATGGAGATGTCTACACGTTTGGTTACGGTCAACACGGCCAGCTCGGACATGGGGATGTCAACTCCAGGTACACCATGGCTTCTGTTGCTGCACATGTTGTGATTTTAAAGTGATAAATCATCAAGTGAAAGTGAAAATGACATACATCATTTTATTCTAGTTTACACATTAAATGATTAGATAAACAAATGTGTTGCCAGTTTGACGTGAGAAACACTACTTGAAATGGCCATAATTCTACATATTAGGAAAGGTTTGTTGTTGTGTTAAAGAAATGCTAGCCACATGCTGTGGGTATTACAGGACTAAATTCGTTAATTCAGCCCAGCTGTTCTAGTAAAGACTTACAAATTTAAGTCTACAGGCTTTCTTTGTTATTTTGAATGGTTTTGAATTGCTTGACAAACATAAATAAACTGCACCCATGTGGACATGCAGCCTAAACTTGATTTTTCTTCCTGCTAGGGGTTCTCCAACTCTGGTGCAGGCCCTTCCAGGTCCAAGTGTGCAGGTGACAGCTGGCAGTAACCATACAGCCGTTCTCCTCGTGGATGGGCAGGTCTTCACATTTGGCAGCTTCTCGGTAAGATAAACATTGTCCTAGATAAAATTTGTGATCAATGAATGTATTACACATACAGTAATGATAGCAGCATACAGTTTAGTAAAAAACCCTCTAAAGAGTTGGTCTATATCTCCTATTTTTCAGAAAGGACAGCTGGGCAGGCCCATTCTCGACATGCCCTACTGGAATGCCAAGCCATCTCCCATGCCCAACATCGGTGCCAAATATGGACGAAAGGCCACCTGGATTGGTGCCAGCGGAGACCAGACGTTCCTGCGGATCGATGAGGCTCTGATCAACTCCCATGTCCTGGCCACTTCAGAGATCTTTGCCAGCAAACACATTATTGGCCTTGTGCCGTCCTCTGTGTCTGAGCCGCCTCCATTTAAATGCTTGCTTATCAACAAAATGGATGGAAGCTGCAGGACCTTCAATGACTCTGAGCAGGAGGACCTGCAGGGATTTGGCCTGTGTCTGGACCCTGTATATGACGTCATATGGAGGTCAGTCCAAGGACAGCAGAGAGCAATAAAATCAAATTGTCTACCCTTTACTCGATGTTTTAAGATGGATAGCCCACAGATAAAACCAACAAGTCATTTTTTTTATCTGAACCCTTTCCATGTGTTATCCCTGATCATGGCACTCTGTGTGCTTTTAGGTTCCTGCCAGCCTCAAGAGAGATGTTGTGCTACAATGCCGTCATAGCTGATGCCAGAATGCCCTCTGCAACAGATCTACAGGCTCGCTGTAGCATCCTTAGTCCGGAGCTTGCATTGCCCTCGGGATCACATGCCACCACCACTCGCTCTCACGGAGCCCTACATATCCTCGGTAATCCTCTGCACCAGCTATTCAGCAAAGCGTCTTTGGTCATATGAATCTTTAATGGATGTCTTGGTGTCTCGTGAATACGTGCATGAATGCTTCAACACAAATGATGATGGACGCTGGGGACATCTGTGTTTCTTCAAATCATAAGTCCGAGCTCCACTCCCACAGAGTTGTCATAGCAGCTGCCTAATTTCTCATGTAATGGGTCTTTCATTGAATCAGCAGTAACTTATCTTTCTGATTCTCATTTCCTCTTTGGGAAACTGACTTATTTAATTTCAACAGTAATCTAAAATTTTTCATTTTTCTGTCCTATTGTCTTTTTGTATTATAATTATAATTGGGAACCACGTATTTCATGACGTGTTTTTCGTTCTCCTGTGAGTTCGCTTTCCGTTCTTGGGAAAATTCATTTGAGAGACAAATTAACTCTTAGATTGCAGCCAAACATATTATTTTCAGGTTTTTCAAGTGTTTTGAGGTTATAAGTTAACGTTTGTCATCATTATTTCTAAGAGGAATTATACTGTTATCCACTTAGGTTGTTTGGATACACTGGCAGCAATGCAAGAGCTGAAGATGGGTGTAGCCAGCGCAGAGGAGGAAACCCAGGCAGTGATGAAGGTCTACTCGAAGGAGGACTACAGTGTGGTGAACCGCTTTGAGAGTAAGTGGGTTCTTTGTATGGGATGCATGATAAATGATGTATGTTACAGCAGTCTGGGAGATGTTTTGGTTGGATGTTTGATTATATCAAGATAGGCTAACCTTTTACCTTTTAATTCAAAGCTGCTGCGTATGTGGAACTGTTTATCATCTTTTTAGTAAACAACCACAGTGGCTAGAAGTGGATAAACAGCTTCTGTGTACCTTGCATAGCCTCATTGATTGTGTGTTTGTGCGCGATGTTGTAGGTCATGGTGGTGGTTGGGGCTACTCAGCTCACTCTGTGGAGGCCATCCGGTTCTGTGCTGATGCAGACATCCTGCTGGGTGGGCTGGGCCTCTTTGGTGGAAGAGGAGAGTATACTGCCAAGATCAAGGTGAGCCATCCTATGACACTTTTTGCAATTTATTTACTGTTCATTTTGAGCACTTTCTTCTTCTTAGCTATAACTTTAAATTAGCTTGTTTTGCATCAGAACTAACACTTAATTCATCGTAAGCGCTGCTGCAAATTGTCAACACTGTTTTTTCAGATGTACCAAATCAGAGTTACACAGGGTTATAACAGTTTCTTGCTACTAAATATCTAAAAAATGAAGAGCTTATAAAAAGACAGCAAAAACATGTAAAGTCATGTAACCATGATGCATTGTTATATATATACTTACTAAACAAACAAAGTACAACTGGAAGATAACACACTCAATGGCTTACGGGGAGCCCTGGCCCATCTCTTATCCATTTGGACTATATTCAGTGATTTCTGTTTTCATGCAGCTGTTTGAGCTGGGACCTGATGGGGGTGACCATGAGACTGATGGTGATCTGCTGGCTGAGACTGACGTATTGGCCTACGACTGTGCTGCCAGGTAAGGTTTAGGTTTTCCTGGTTTTTCACTTTGGATTTCTTAACAATTTCCTGTAATGAAAACAGTTGCGAATTGATATGACTTCTATATTTTATGGCTGTTAATGTCTGCCTTTTTTGTTTGTTTTTAGGGAGAAATATGCAATGATGTTTGATGAACCAGTACTGCTGCAGCTGGGCTGGTGGTATGTGGCGTGGGCCCGAGTGTCTGGTCCCAGCAGTGACTGTGGCTCCCACGGACAGGCTACCATTACCACTGATGATGGGTAAAACTGATATCATTATACAGATAATACTTCATTTATGAATGACTACTCACATTTTCATTTCTTCAGCATTTGGTCAGATATCATATTGTAAACTGTATCATTTACAAAGATCTCTCTAACTTTCTTTTACTTATTTCTTCCTTTTTAGTGTGGTCTTTCAGTTCAAGAGCTCCAAGAAGTCAAACAATGGTACAGATGTTAATGCAGGTCAAATACCTCAGCTGCTTTACAGGCAAGTCAGATTTTGTGAACAGTGATGATAGCTTACTTCTTCTATAGGCTTTTAAGTGACTGATTATGATAATTTCTTTATATTTTAACATTTAACACAGGCTTCCTTCAAATGATGGCAATGCATCTAAGGGGAAACAGCAGACCAGTGAACCAGTCCACATCCTTAAACGCTCGTTCGCTCGCACAGTCTCAGTGGTGAGTGCAGCCTCTATTTTGAATCTGTCTACATGCTCAAGTGTCTTGACAGATCATTTTTAATGCTCGCGCTGTGACTGTCTCTTTGTAGGAGTGTTTTGAGTCTCTGCTGAGTATCCTTCACTGGAGCTGGACCACCTTAGTTTTGGGTGTGGAGGAGCTACGAGGGCTCAAGGGCTTCCAGTACACAGCCACCCTGCTGGACCTGGAGAGACTGCGCTTTGTTGGCACATGCTGCCTCCGCCTGCTCAGGGTCTACATCTGTGAGATCTTCCCCATTGCAGGTAGAGGCGCAGACAAATTAACAGCACTGGGCAATATTATGAGTCGTTCTTCGCAAAAAGAAACCTACATGCACACAATCGACAATATTCATCCATAAATTTATTTAGAATCAAAGGCTATACTTCACTGTCTGTGTCCTAGAAAATATTAAAAGCTTCACAGACCACATTATATTTATATTTAACAGATACAAGACAGCAAACTCTGGGAAGTATTCATTTAGGTTGTAGCTTCTGATAAAATCTCACTCCTCTTTTTTCCGTCTCCTTTGATTTTCAGCCAGCACCAAAGCTGTGGTGGAGGAGTCAAGCAAGCTGGCAGAGTGCGTGGGAAAGACACGCAGCCTGCTGAAGAAGATTCTGTCAGAAGGCATGGACAACTGCCTGACCAAGCTGGACAATGACCCCCAGGGCTACTTGTCTCAGCCTTTAACCCTGCTGGAAGCTGTGCTGCAGGAGTGCCACAACACCTTCACTGCCTGCTTCCACTCCTTCTACCCAACCCCAGCCCTGCAGTGGGCCTGTCTCTGTGACCTGCTCAACTGCCTAGACCAGGTCAATGATGGCACACCACGTTATTGTACTTCTTTTTACAATGGGACTGAAACTAGTTACAGTATGGTTCTCATTAGCATATAATCTGTAGTATATTCCCCATCATCAGTTTCCAAAACGCCAATGATGAGCCTTGTTTTTTTCAAGCAACAGTCAGTCCTTATCAGTTTCTAAGGATAAAAAAAGCAAAAACACCTGATTTATTAACTGAAACCTGTGAATGTTGACTGACTTGAGCATTTTTTAAAAAATATTTTGCAAGTCAGTCAACTAATCAATCAGTTATTTAAGCTATACAAACAAGAGTATTTTTGAAGGTCAAGAATATGTTGAAATTTAACAGGCTCACTTTTCCATACATGTGTTTTAATACCATAATAGCATTGTCTTCAATTGCTAACTCAATTTCTTGTCTTCCCTTTAGGACATTGCTGAGGCCAACTTTCGCACATCCAGCAGCCGCCTGCTTGCGGCCGTGATGTCAGCTCTGTGCAACACCTCAGTCAAGCTGACATCCATCCTGCCCATTGCATATGACGGGGAAGTGCTGTTGCGCTCGCTGGTCAAACAGGTCAGCACAGAGAACGACTCTGCCCTCGCTCACCGCTTCCCCCTGCTGGTGGCCCACATGGAGAAACTGAGCCATGTAAGGTTTTGAACATCATATAGTGTGCATCAGGTACCCTCTATTCAAAATGGTGGGCATAGTACATATGGATGTGGTTGGTGAAATGCTTGATAGATGGAGAACGTGGTGTCATTTGAGCATTTCAACATTCAGTTCTCATCCAAATACCTCATATAAATCAGAATAAAATCAAGGCAGTAATGTCATATATGTTCCATGTTTTGCTCCCCTAGACGGAGGAGAACCTCATGGGTATGACCAGTTTCCGGGAGGTACTAGAGAAGATGCTGGTGATAGTGGTACTGCCGGTGAGGAAGAGTTTGAGGAAGGAGGTGGAGCTGTTCTCTCCACACCTGGTCTCCAACACCTGTGGTCTCCTGGCCTCAATTGTCTCTGAGCTCACTGCCTCTGCCCTGGGCTCCGAGGTAATTTAACTCATATTAATACTGAAATGTGGGGTATGTTTTAGTAACAAATACATAGTGTCCTCTTTTAAAGAACAGACTTAATCCTGATATGCTCTTGATGTGCTCTTGTCCTCTTTAAGGAACATATCAGTAGACTTTTATTTAGTTAACAACTGTTGTCTCTGTACTGCACATTTACATTGTAATCCCTGCCCTCCGTCACATTAAATTGTGTATTTCAGACAAACTGGATCACATCAGCATCTGCTCCCAAAATCAGAGTTGCAACAGTACAGCTTTATGAAGTGTTTAGATCTGTCAATGTGACTATATGTTTTTCCTCATTCCTTTTCTTCCCTCATGTCATATCCATTTACTGAGAGCCCTTTTTTTCATCAAATTAATTTGTCATAGTGACATAATTTGCCTGGAAAAAGGTACCATTTGAACTGTTTTGCCAAAAAACATCAACAGAAAGGGAGGAATTTGATTTTATTTATTTTTTTATGGTATGCCAAGTCATTAAGTGGGTGGGACAACTGGCTTCAGCTCTCCCTCTCTCATACTCTTTATTTAATTATCGTCAGTCTCTCTGTTCACATGCATACCCATGTCAGCTCCCATTGCCATAGTAACCGTCACTCGACGGCAGCCCTCGACACCATTGTTTTTTTCTCCCCAGTCTGTTGTCAGGGAAACCAACACCACCTATCTAGAGCACCTGGTTAGGTCCCTCTGCAGTTGTGTCTGGCTCTCTGTTGTCAGCATCCGGATATAAATAGTAATAGTTTGTATTATTGTACACTCACAAAAAAGGAGCTGTTTTTATTTCAGACATTTTTTCCACTAGTGTATCTTTTAGAGTCAAGCAATTTTCTTGCCGCAATATTTAAGTTTTTAAATGAAAGACATCGCTGATTTTCATATTTACGTCCATTTGCTGTGCAGCAATATTTGAAATGTATGGCTGTTTTGTTCTCAATATTGTCACTTAGGGGTGTGCCTTCTGCTTTTAATTGTAGTACCACGTTGCAGAGGATGTGGAACATTAATTAACCCCATGTGTGTTATATAAATATATATACTGTAAGTTTATATAAGTTTGTTTTGTTTGCCTGCATCTCTTATTAGGTTGATGGGCTGAACTCGCTCCACTCTGTGAAAGCATCTCCCAACCGTTTCACCAAAACAAGCCAGGGCCGCAGTTGGAACACAGGCAACGGCTCTCCAGATGCCATCTGTCTGACAGTGGACAAGCCTGGCGTTGTGCTGGTGGGCGTCTGCGTCTATGGAGGAGGGGGCATCCATGAGTATGAACTAGAGGTGTTGGCTGATGATGTAAGTGATTGTAAATCCTTTTCACATTGTATTGTACTGCTATAGTTGTGTTTTTTTTTTCTTTGGTGTTGCTCGAGTAGTTTTTGACCTTAGCTCTCAACCTTTTTTTCTGTTCCGTCACCCTTCAGGCGCAGACAGAGCACCCAGGGGACTCAGCACATTCTCACAGGTGGACGTCCCTGGAACTGGTGAAGGGCACCTACAGCACTGATGATTCTCCCAGTGATACTGCTGAGATTCGCCTGGACAAGGCTGTGCCACTCAAGGTAAGTAAGAAAAAAAGAATGAAAATGAGAATTTGCTGTTGAAATACACAAGGATGTGACCTGCTTGACTATTTTCTGCCTTTAACAATTTTCTGGTGATTTTAGTTAAAGTGCATGTATTCTCACTGATGAATTCCTTCTGTTGCAGGAGGGGGTGAAGTATGCTGTTAGACTGCGAAACTACGGCAGTCGAACAGCTAATGGGGATGGAGGTATGACCACAGTGCAGTGCTCTGATGGTGTGTCCTTCACCTTCAGCACCTGCAGCTTGAGTAGCAATGGCACCAACCAGACCAGAGGACAGATCCCACAGATTCTCTACTACAGGTAAACACAGAGACAGCATTTAGTACTATCACATCTCTGGAGTGCTTAGTGTTGTTTTTCTGACTTGAGTTTTCCCTGTGGCTGAAGGAGTGAGTACGATGGGGACCTCCAGTCTCAGCTGCTGAGCAAAGCCAATGAGGAGGACAAGAACTGTAGCAGAGCTCTGTCTGTGGTCAGTGCTGTGGTCAGAGCAGCGAAGGACCTGCTTCATAGAGCCTTTGCCGTTGATGGTAAGTGCAACAAACTTGCTTACCTATTATAAAAGCATTGGTAATTGCTGTAGAGCCACTTTATATTGAATCATATCTGTCGGCCCCTCTTCAGTTTAATCAGTGTCCTTTTTTATTGTCCTCAGTGGAAGATATTCCTGAGCTATTAAGTTCCTCCAGCCTTTTCTCCATGCTCCTTCCTCTAATTCTGGCCTACATTGGTCCCGTGGCTGCGTCTGTGCCAAAGGTAAGAGGTCGAACCAGTATGGCGAGTCCTGCATTTATAATGGTTAGATGTTTTTAATGTGCCATTGTGGTTAAATGCCTCTTCTTCTTCTTTATCTAGGCTGCTGTTGAGGTCTTTGGACTTGTTCAAGAGCTGTTACCTGCTGTCTCTGCCCTCAACCAAAAATATGCCCCACCTACCTTCAATCCCAACCAGTCAACAGACAGCACGACCGGCAACCAGCCTGAGCAGGGCCTGTCAGCTTGTACCACCTCAAACCACTACTCCGTAATTGAGAGTGACCACCCTTACAAACAAGCTGGTGTCGCACAGTACAGGGTGAGGTCTCCTTTGGCATGCTCTAGTTGTTTATAAAGTAACTTGCATCTGAAAAAGTAAGAGACACAAATATCATCTAACTCTAATCTTCCTCTCTCTCACCTTCCCTTAGGTTTCATTCCCAGAATGTGTGCGCTGGACCACCATCGAGTTTGATCCGCAGTGTGGCACGGCTCAGCCAGAGGACGTCCTACGCCTTCTTATCCCCAGCCGTACCCTCCACCTGTCCAGCCTGGGGGGCAAACCTTTGATCCATGACACCATCAACACCTGGACTGAGCTCAAGAAGTTCTCGGGCTCCACAGGGTGGCCGACCACTGTCCTGGTGCTGCCGGGTAAGAGACCAGTTGTCTGAACTTTAATAGCAGAATTACAACAATAGCAGAATCACAATATATTTTAAAAGCCAAGGCATTTAGTAGACTGAACTAACTCCGTATACACCATTTAAGTAGAGTAAAAAATTAAGCACCAAAAGATTGCTACCTTACCATGTCATACCATACAATCATGTTGTTCATTGATCTTAATTGCTCTCATATGTGCTTGAAATCTCTTTAATGATGCTTCACCCAGCCACCTGCCACAGCAGGCAGCTGTTTGTTTGTCAGTGATTACCTAGAGAACTCTGACCACCTGTCTCTCTTTTCATCTATTCTTTTTCTGTCCTCTCCGCTTTCAGGAAATGAAGTTCTGTTCTCACTGGAAACAGCCTCAGACTATGTGAAAGATGAAAAAGCTTCCTTTTATGGCTTTAAATGTGTGGCTGTGGGATATGAATTCAACCCTGGTCCTGATGAGGTATGAGATACTCTCAAATATTCCTCCGGCAATTATGCAGACAACCATATGTGCATATACGAAATGTTAAGTATGTGCTTTGACAGAAAAAATAATGAATGTCACAATCTGTAACTGACATCACGCATGATTTCAGGGTACCATCCAGCTTGAGAAGGAGTTAGCCTACCTGGGCAGTGTATGTGCAGCAGCTCTGATGAAGAAAGACCTGGCCCTCCCGATAGGTATGGATGAAGGAATGTACTGGTTTAATTGTGAATTACCTGTTGTTGAATTACACCAATATCCAAGCTATGTGTATCTTTTAATATTGTGTAACATCTTGAGTTCATCATTATTATTGTAACCCTTCTTTGTTTAGGCAATGAATTGGAGGAGGATCTTGAGATTCTTGAGGAAGCCTCTCTTCAGGTGTGTCATCTCTTAATTTCTGATTTATTCTCTCATTGTGTCATTATAGTCTTTTGACATGCATCTCTTCAGCACTGGGCATTCTTCCTTCACTGATTCTTACTGTCTTTGACTTCACCAAGGTGGTTAAGTCCCACTCTGGGATCCTTGGGAAGGGTCTGGCCTTATCTCACTCTCCTACCATCCTGGAGGCCCTGGAGGGAAATCTGCCCCTGCATCTCCAAACCAATGAGCACTCTTTCCTTGAGGACTTCATCACGTGTGTGCAAAATTCAAGTGGCGGACGTCTGGCCAGGTAAATGTTTGTAAATGGTTTGCCTGCCTCTTGTCAATCCAGTTACCTGACAAGAGCAAAACATGTACTTTGCATTTTCCATTTTGAACTATTTGTTGGGTGTAGATTTCATTAGATTTTTTTATTATTGATTCCTTCAATGCAAATTATTCATTTGCTACTCTGTCTTTCTCCATTTGTTTTTTTTTTCCCTTCATTCCAGGTGGCTTCAGCCAGACTCTTACGCAGACCCTCAGAAGACATCTCTGATCCTGAACAAAGATGACATACGTTGTGGATGGCCAACTACTGTGGTTGTACAGACCAAAGACCAGTATGGAGATGTGGTGCATGTTCCTAACATGAAGGTCAGGATGATTACTTGGATTATTACTTGATCACTTTTTTCTACCTGCAAAAATACATATTTTGTACATTTTACACAACAGAATCATTTACAAAAACAAGTATGCAAATTAGTTCAATTGATTTCTTATTCACCATCCTCCCAGCTTCATACACATCTGATTTGTGTTTCTTCACTCTTACTGGTTCAGGTGGAGGTGAAGGCTGTGCCTGTTTCACAGAAGAAGTCGATGCAGCCTGAGAATATGAAGAAGCTGCAGCGGCTACCTGGTAGCTCCTCGCCTTCATCCTCTGGCCCTGACCTCACCTTCGGAGGTTTGCCAATGCCCAAGCTGGAGGCCACGTATGAGCCCATGATCGTGAAAGAAGCTCGATACATTGCTATCACCATGATGAAGGTCAGCCCCATATACCCATCTTATCAAGCTGTAGATGTTCCACAAGGGGGAGCTATTTGGTCATTATTAGATCAGTTGTGTACAAGCCGACCTGTGGCTGCTGTAGTACATGAAAGTAAATGCAGTTCAGACCTCCAGATGTAGGCCTGTCAGTACTGTCAGCCACAAGCAAAGTAAGTAATAACAGCTGATCAAGTCAAATTTCATTGGAAAAGACTAAAATAAGTCTAAATAAATACAAATGAAAAGATCAGAATGGCCAAATAAGAGTATAGTGACAAAAATATAGAAACATTATCCCAAAGTACTTAAATAAATAGCATAGACCTGTAAGGGAAAAGCAAAATAGTTACTTTTCTGTAATTGTACAATTGCACTATATTTTTGTTGTTACCATCATACTTTATCTTTGTCCTTTTGTCTTTTTCAGGCATATGAAAACTACTCATTTGAAGAGCTGCGCTTTGCTTCCCCCACCCCAAAGAGGTAAATTAGGTCTAATGCAGAAACCGAACACGTTTTCCAGTGGGTTACAGTCTACTTACTGACCATTTCCTGCACAGGCCCAGTGAAAACATGCTGATTCGAGCCAACACTGATGGAACCTATAGTGCCAACTGGACTCCAGGAGCAGTAGGCCTCTATACAATCCATGTCACCATTGATGGCATTGAAATAGGTATGCAAATATGACCATCTGTTGTGCCAAACTCTGAAATATTTTTCAAACTGCAAATAGAGGGAATGTACTGATAACCAACCCCCACTAAGTCACTAAGTGACACAACACAGGTCGTTGCTATGCATATTAATTCATTCTGATTTAAAAATGTGAAGGTCTTTAGAATCAACAGCAAGCCACCGTCTTTTATAATGTTGACCCGTAAATCGACTTTCCTGTAGATGCTGGTTTGGAGGTGGAAGTGAAAGACCCTCCCAAAGGTATGATACCACCTGGCACTCAGATGGTCAAACCAAAGGCTGAACCTCAGCCTAGCAAGGTGAGCTTTTTCTTTTGCTTGACCAACAGGGGCATGAACATGCATATAAACACACCTATAAAATGCATGCACGCTTGTCATCACACCTCAACTATAGCTCAACAGTTTGCCGTGTCTTATATATCTGTCAACACCATTTTATGTGACTACTTTAACTGTTACCCTAAAAGCAGCATTAAGTAATACTTTGACGTGAACATGTCAAAGTGAAATCTTATTTTGCACCTATGTGCACAAGGTTTTCACCTCCTTGTTTTGGTTTGCTGGCCTGACAAACAAAACAAATGCTGATCCACAGAAAGCATTGGACACAAAAGCTGATTGCAAGGCATCTACACAGTGCAACATGCTGTACATTCATCAGGTGAAAAGAAGGGGGATGTGTGTGTCATGTTGCTTTTCTTCATTGTGCAAGAAAGCAACTGTTCCCTAATATGCTGCACATATTATCTTGAGGTTATACCCTGAGGTAAGGCTGATCTTTGTGAGTTTGATCAAATTTGTTAAACATACTGACCACTGGCGCTTCATCCTAGTCTTCTAATCTAGTCGAGTTGCAGTGATTAGGTTTCAGTTCATACATTACAATGTGATCAAAAGTGTGATTGGTTATTACTTTAGATTCAGGTAATGCATCATAGTGATATGAGGCATGTTGGGATCATCATCATTTTGTGAAACGTCCATAGTTGATAAATGTGCAAAAATATGCACCTTAATTCAGCACTGTGTTTGTTCCTTTGGAACGTGTGTTTTCCCAGCACAGTATAAATTTAGATGAGGAACACAGGATTAAAACAAACTTCATCCAAGCAAAAGACAACTCCTAAATTTTCCTCATCTTTTGCTGTTTCTGTGTGTGGAAGCAGGCTCTGTGTGGGTTACCGCATGCAATCTCCTACTGTCAACTTGTCCTGCTTCCTCTTCTTCCTCCTCCTGCTGCACTTCCTGTCCTATTTTTTTTTCTTTCAATTCTTTGCTCCTGCCGCTCACAGTCTCCATCTCCCCTCTGCTTCTCTCAGGTCCGCAAATTTGTGTCCAAGGACAGCGCAGGCCTACGTGTGCGTAGTCACCCCTCCCTGCAGAGTGAACAGATAGGCATAGTGCATGTCAATGGCACCATCACTTTCATTGACGAGGTAATTGACTCTAGACCAGGCAGAATTTGAATTATGTTATAAGCTGGAGCACTATCCACTTTTATTCTATTTCCTTGTCTCTTCCTCATTTATTCAGTAAGGATAGAATCATAACTATCATAATCCTATTTTTTAATCTGTATTAATAGAGTAGTTTCTATCCTATGTATTATGTGTTAATACCTCTCTAAATAATGATAACTACTTTCCTTCAAAGCTTATAAATTTGTTGCTCTTACTTTATTTTGCTTCATACTCTTGCAAGACACTGAGGCTACATGAAAGGCTGGAACACCTAAATTCAATATTAAAATTGTAGCACTCCAAAATATTTATTTAATGGTTAAATTATAATTCACCACATAGTAGTATATTTGTGCCAGCCTTGCACAATAGCTGCACTTCCACTGAGCACTAGTAAGATTTCTTATATATTACTTGTGCACTGCTGTAACATCAACTTACTGACCTCAAATTTGACTTGAGACTTTCCTGTAGCCTCGGAAGTTTGTGTGGTTGTGTGTGTGGTTGTGTGTGTGTGTGTGTGTGTGTGTGTGTGTGTGTGTGTAGTTGAGGTTGTGTGTGTGTAGTTGAGGTTGTGTGCGTGCAAGGGCTCTGCCCATCCTGTTTCCATAGTAACAGGACGGCATGGCTCTGCTCTGTTGCTTGTTTTCCCGTAGATCCACAATGATGATGGTGTGTGGCTCAGGCTCAATGATGAAACAGTAAAGAAGTATGTTCCCAGCATGAATGGGTACACTGAAGCCTGGTGCCTCTCTTTTAACCAGCACTTGGGCAGGAGCCTACTGGTCCCAGCTGACGTAAGTAGAAGAAGGACTGCTGAGCAGCCTGTCTCAGTTTAATAATGACAGAGGCTCCTGCGCTGTTCATTTGGGGAAAAGCTCAGAGATCATCTTTTTATTGTTTAACAATAGTGGTTTTTAAGGTTGCTAGTGTTTGGCACCAGCTCCCCAAATGTACTTGAAGCATGGTAAATTGAGAACTTCATCAGAGTATAGCTGTTGGGGTGTTCTCGTGCATGAAACATCTATTTGAGCAACACTGAGTTTGAAACTCTCACTAACACACTGTGCAAAGGAACAGCGGCTGGGAGTGTGCATGCATTAACTCATGTTTGAAGGCAAAACCTCTGCAACAAGTTACCACAAGTTTAGTTGGACGCAACACTTTTAAATGCTCACATGCCTAGGTAGTATATGTTTAGTGCACTGAAGTGAGCCCCAATGCAGGAATTGACAGATGAGGAAAAAAGGTAGTAAAGGAGCAATTTCATCTTCTGTGGTAAAGTTGGTTAGTCTGCACTGTTCAGTCTTCCTTTCCTCATTGCCTCTCACTCACAAGTCATAAACACTTGCAGATCACAGCATGTGATGAAAAGGGTTTCTCTCATATTTTGCTCCAT
Organism: Terapon puta; assembly: GCA_028564955.1. NCBI lineage: Eukaryota > Metazoa > Chordata > Actinopteri > Centrarchiformes > Terapontidae > Terapon > Terapon puta. Next base: position 15,602,741 of record JAOXYL010000052.1, read on the forward strand.
GCCACAAAACCTGCTGTAATATACAACAGAATCAAATAGGGAAAGGGTCTGGGTATAGTTTACATGTAACAGGGGAAGTATTTAAAAGGTAAAAAGTTGATATCCAGGTGGTTTTCTGTCATGAAGCAATCACTCGTCCACAAAATTCTTGAATGGGAAATTGTACCTCTACTGCTCCACAATTCCACCTTTGCATTGGGATGCTTTAGGTGCTCGGAGGCTTCCATGTAAGGTCTCTGTCTGAACAGCATGACACACTACATCATCCAACTTGGGAATTTTTTTGGAAGTTTCCTCTTTTATATGTATTTCATTTGGTCATGGATTTGGACCTGTGGTGTTTGGAGTGAAAGTTCAATTCTTTTTGTGCCCCTGAAACTGGGTTTGTATTTTTTTTTTTTGTTTAATGCATTTGAGGCTACACTTATTGTAAAATGTTCAAACATTTGTCAGGCTTTGCCTGTAGTCGCATTTCCTCATGAGCCGTTTTTATTCAGTGCTCCAGGGTTTCACTAACTGGCCTCTGACACCTGTCCGATTTTGTCTTCCCTTCTTTGCCTTCTCAAATAACCTCTGATTCTCAAAATCCAGAGGAGCCAAGCGAAAACATTTTTTTTTCTTCCAAAAAAATACATGAGCACTTTCCCCCCATCCTGTTTTCTCTCCTCTCTTGAGTCGTCTACTGTTTCTTGACTGTCTCACGATCTGTTGCTCAGAATGTCTTTAATGCTAGCCAAGGAGTCAGGGATATCGGCTTTTTATCGTGGACTCCCTTAACTATATTCCCACCACAGGTGAGTTGTATTATGGAGGGATAAATAGCCTGACTGCCCTATAGCTTATCATCTATCTGTTACTCTACTTGTCCTCTTGAACCCCTTGTGACTTTTGTAATCTTACCACAGCATAACAATCAGACATAAGACAGCGAACCACAGTTGCATGGTTGTCTGTTTCTGTTTAATTTTAACAATACAGTGACGATTCAGTATTTCAGCACCTACTGTCCCATAGACTCCTGCAGTGATCACATTTTAGATCTTTTCGGAGATTATTGTCCAAGCTTGTCTGTTGCATGGGGTTGAAGATACTAATATCCAGTCTGTTGCATGAGGTCTTGTTTGAGAGGCTTGTCATATATAGTCCTGTATCCCTGTGTGTCATAGCATGCCTCCCTTTAGGCCGTATGAAGTGAATGATAAGTGAACTTCTTCATTTGAGTAGGTCCATTGTCTATCGGTATTTAATTGCATCACTACAATGCTGAATGTACTGTGGCACTCTCATGTTGTATCTACTGCGAGTACTTGGATGTTCAGTTATACCTTTGAGTGTATTTACTGTCATTTTTCATATCTGGAGGGAAAATGTAGCTTTGGAATATTGCTTACTGCTGTTGAGGATGAAAGTCTGAATAGGTTTTCTTTATGTCTCATGATATCTAGTAATTGTAAAACAAGAGTATCTCCTTTAAGCTTGACGTAGCCTCTGAAAGTAGTTTTAGAGGGATAGTTTGAGATTTTGGGAAATATATTTTTTTCTTCTGCTGGGATTCAGATAATTAGATCAATGCTATTCTCCTGTCTCTCCAGTAAATTTAAACTTTAGCCAGGTTTAGGTCAGCTTAACTTAGTATCAGTACTGTAAACAGGGAGAAACAGCTAGCCTGTAACAAAATCCACTAGCAGAAGGTCACAAATTAATGCATTATATCTGGTTTGTTTAGTCTGAAGCGTAAAATGATAAGTTGTGGTTTTATGGATGTAGTGTGCTGGACTGTTTATTTGATGGGAAGAGTAACTCCAAGAATTGCATTGCCCCGTAAAGAATTTGTCCTAGCCATTACATTATATTAGATAAGCCATATTATAAGAAATATAATAAGAGAACAAACAAACTAAGAGACAGAAACCCATAAAATAGAATAGTGTGTCAACAAAAAGTGATTACACCTCTACATAGTGCAAATGGACTATCATAAAAAGAAATAAATATCCCCAGAAACCAAAAACCCTCGTAACCGATAACTGCCCTGAAAAACTACAGCTTGTCATTTTTACACTTAAGCTCTTGTACTGGTAAATTGAACAATTAGTAATTTGTTTCCTCTTGTGCACGTTTTCAAATTTCTCATCTAAATTTCAGCACAAAGCAATTTTTTCCCAATATGTTTATTGCTCTGAGGTTTTTAAGGGCCACATAGCACATGTCCAAGTGCTCTTGATTTATAGCTGCCCATCATGAGAAATGAACAAGGGTCCAGTCTTGAGACGGGCCTAATCATAATACTTTTTAATAATGAAGAAAATGCTACTTTAATTGTATTCATACAGGGTAGGTTATCAAAACGTCCTTTCTCCGTATTACACTGCCAACAGAGGCCCTTCACCATGTTATTCCAGGACTTAGTTGTCTGAACTTTATTCTAACCTTTGACAATTTTGCAGCATATTGTTGTGTCATTGTACTTTAGCTCTAATCCATGCTCTTACCTCTTGCAGGAGGTCAGGGGCCAATCGGAGGAGAACGTTAAGGAGGTGAGCAGCTGCCCTTCCCACGAGGCCCCCATTCGGGCGCAGAACAGGGCAGGGCAGGGCGGCGGCCCGGGGCTTTATAAGGTAGTGAAGACCGGCCCCTCTGGTCACAACATCAGAAGCTGCCCAAACCTTAGGGGTATCCCCATTGGAATGTTAGTTCTTGGCAACAAGGTCAAGGCCATAGGCGAGGTACGCACTCACCCCAAATAATGCAATGTGTTTTTTGTGGCTGGAGTTGAATAAATCAGTCTGTTTAGATCACCTAATGTAATATATCTAAGGTTCTAAGATTTTGGCCTTAGTTTTAAGAAATGATAAGAAATCTAAGAAAGTTGCCTCTTTTTCCTAAACTGCACTGATTTTGAATGTAAAGGATGTGATCTCTCTTTCTAAGGGGAATATATCAGGTGCTTCTGGGTGCGGGTGTGTGTTTTGTATCTTTCCACTCATTGAGGCCTTATCAACTCCTGTGGCTGCAACATTTCCGCGTGCTTCCTGACTTACTAATTTCAGTTTGTCTATAAATCCATTGCAGTTTCAGGGCGTCATATTCAGCTGCCTCGAGACTTTTCGGTCGAAGTCTGATCACAAAATGCTGGAGCCTCTCTGTGCCTTGACTCTGTCTTTCTTTTAACAACCCTGTCAATAACCTGGTACTCTGGACTTTCTAAATTGTCTTTGGCCCGGTGATGAGTGGCACCTTCCCTCTTTAAGAAATGACCTGTCATTGGCTGCTGTGGTGTGTCATGCTGTTCAATAGTTTCCTCTCTGAGCTTGTACTGGAATGCCCTGTCTGGATCTGAGAGGTGCAGCCTGCACATACTAATACTTGCGTCTATGTCTGTTTTTCCAAAATGACAATATTTCAGGGAATTGAGAAAAAACAACCTCATGCATTTACCTTTCAATAAGCTACCCCTTTCTTAGAGTAAGTTTTTTAATTTTATTTTAGCTACATCAGTTTTGTCCCGCAGTGTCTGCTGATACACTAAATCAAATTCATGTGATCTACTCCTGTGGGTTTTGTGTCAATCAGATGAATTAAATGTTTGCATGTTAGTGATCTACTGTGGTAGAGTTTGTCATGGTTTTGTCTGTGCAGTAATAATATGGATGGACTGAGGTTGATATGGAATGAATGTGCTGCGTGTATGTGCGAGAGCGTGTGCGTGAGTATGGATAAACAGTGTTGTTTGTGTATCAGGTGGTCAACTCAGAGGGGACCTGGGTACAGCTGGATAAGAACAGTGTAGTGGAGTTCTGTGAGAGTGATGAAGGCGAGGCCTGGTCATTGGCCAGAGACCGCGGTGGAAATCAGTACCTTCGTCACGACGACGGTAAGCCACGCTCAACAGGGAACACTTTTGTACCACAAAATGTGATCATTTGTAAGATAACACAATTTAATGTGCTCTAATAGAACAAGCACTACTTGAGCATGGGGCCCAGACCCCACCGCCCAGCCCCTTCTCTGTGCAGGCCTTCAACAGGGCAGCAACTTCAAATGGAGCGCAGGGCTTTGACTATGGAATCTCCAATAACAAAGGTGAGGTCAATTTGGTTTAGAGTAGGTTTTATTAAGACTCAGTTATATATTCTTAATCTGCACATCACTTTGCTTTCAACATCCACTTTGTTTTATGCTGGGCATTTACATCTTGCAGGCTTCAGTCAAAGATTTTGAGAAATTTTTTACCATTACTGATGTATGCCTCACCTCTGACTTCACTCTGCACTCTCGTCTTGATTTTTTTTTCTTGCTTTATTTTTAATACACACTCTAGCTGACTTCTTGCAATGAGAACTGCAACTGAGACTTTAATGTTGTTTGTTTAGTGAAGTTTAGTAAGCTATTTGATTCAGCAAACCATTTTAGTGTAGAAAATGGTCCATGTGGTGAGGCTAGTTTGGACACTTTTTGTGAACATGATGAAGAGATTTGCTGTTGTCACCATCTTTGGTTTTGTACAGTAGCGAGTTCAGTTTGTTTTTTCTATCAAAACAAGAGGGGATTCAAAGTCAATTGACCTCCATAGTTTATAGCAGCAAATCCACAAGGTTTATTTGATCCAGTATGGGTCAGTCAATCAAATCATAGATGTCATCTCTTTTTATTCATTGCATGCTTTTTTGTTGTGTCCACTGTTGTTATTTCATGCCTAACATCTGTGCAATGTCAGGCATATGTCTGTGTCTCTATGCATGGGCCAGTCAATGTGCTTTGGTTTATTTGGACCACAATGGGATCTGTTTAGTTGGTCACAGTGACAAAACCAATAACTGGCCCAGAACACGTCTCTGATTTCACCCTTTACACTTTGTTACCTTAATTTAGTCACTTTAGAAACATGTTATCATTTACATAACCGTTTTTCCTTACAAATGTGGTTGAATACAGAAAACATTACCTGAATGAACTCATTAATTCTGCTGTACCATCAAAGATTGGCTGGCCCCAGATGTGTCTGTGTATCTTTCTGCCTGAACATCATGCTGACACTGTGTCAATTGTCTTTCAAATGGCTTACTTCTTCCTTGCTGCTTAGAAAAACGAGGCTTTTCTGTTGAGCCATGCTAATCAGAGAATCATGGTTATTCAATGATCTCTCTTGCTGTCACAGTGCTTACTGTCCCTGTGGTATAAAGGCTCCATATACACAGGTAATTTTAAGTGTATTGAAGCCAGATATAATTTACACATGCCCACACAGATGTATTTCTGATGGACAGATCTAATCCAATCCAGAAGATTACAGAAATAAATCTGAATCTGTTTGCTTCACAAAAAGCTAACATGCGATTCAGCTTTTTGGATGACTACAAATGTTTATGTTGCTTTAATAAATAGAAAGTTGACTAATTTTGGTACGGCTTCGGCATTAAACACAAGCAAAAGGTTTCTTGCACAGCCGGTTTATTGATGGAGATCTGTGATGTATAAACAACCGTAACTCTTTTTCAACATTTGTTCTTTCCCGAAGTGGCCTGTCCGAGAACACATAAATTGGCAGTGTAAATGGAAATGGCTTCATTCTATTTCAAAGATGAGCGGTCTTTTTGACACACTCCTTTAAAAAAAAAAAAAAAAAAAGAGCCTGAAATAGTGGCGTGACATTTCATTTTAAAGCCTCATAAACGTTTGTGGGCATGCATGTGTATCCTGAATAGGACATCACAAGCATGTTGAATGTTTGTAAAAAATCTTAAGAGGTCCTGGGCCTTTACTTGAACTCTAGGTTCAAGATGGTAGTGCCTGCCGAATCTAGTGGAAGGTTTGAATCACCTGTGTGATGGATCCATTGTGCTGGGAGGCAGCATTATAAATGGATCACCTTCAGACCGGTCCGTTTGATTTGCCAGCTTGTGGCAAAGCTCTCTGAGCATCAACCTCTTTGATAGGCCACTCTGGCTTCAACCTTCAGCCTTAGTTGTTTATTTCCTCAGTTTCACCATCTGCAGCCTCCTTTTTTGGCTCCAACACCTGAAATGGCAGTGGATGTAAACTCCAGAGTCCAGAATGTCTCTTCAAAAGCCTGCTTTGCTTTTTTCTAGAGTCTGAGCTCAAAAGCTACAGTGTGACTCAATTTTATATCTTGTTGATAACCATTCAGTTATGCCGAGAGAGTGGGAGACTTTTGAATGACAGCAGACGCAGTGTCAGCTAAATATACGGCACATGGAGAAAGGTTAAATTTCTCCCAGTACATGTTTTTGTCATTTCTAATGCAATCCATATAATCCATAGGAATAGACACCTCTCTGAACCCTCCCTCTATATACCCTTTCCCCAGTTAGTTGTGAAATGGGAGGAGCTGCTGGCTCTGGAAGTGATTTTTTTATTTATTTATTTTTTAATAGAATGTTTTTAAAGTTTTCTGATATTAATGGCATCAAAGTAAAACGGAAGCATAAGAGAATTCAGCAAAACTATATATATATATTCTGTTCAGTTGAATTAAGTTAGTCTTCTCCAGTGTACATATCTGCTCTGTGAATCAGTTGATTTCATGATAGCACCCATCAGTTTTGTATTTAATTTTTCCTGTTCTGATATTCGTATAGTACGTAGGTGGAAACCTTGTTTACATTCTGCCAAACAAATCTTGCATTATGCTGTAACATTAATGTTTTATCATAGTCAGAGCAGATGTTGCGATCAGCAACAACAACACACAAAAAAAGATTATTGATACATTTGAAAAACATGTCAACATTTTTATTACAAAAGGATGACTTAATGTGATTTCATATGAATATTTAAATCCAACTATTTTAATTACGGTATTTCAGCAAAGTTTCTGTTAAATCTCACGTAATATATTGACAGTTTTTGCTAGCTATAGTATTTTGCTTTAACTCTTCATAGAAGAGAATTTCTAGCCTGATGATTTTCCTACCAAATGTTTCTTGGGAGTTGAAGTTTACTTCTCTCCTTATGTTTTTATCTGCATGGACCACATAATTTTGGGAAGTTTTAAAAATGCTTCCTCTGCCAGCCCTGTCGCATTGCCTTTACTTCTTGGCCCGTGGAAGTGCAAAATAGCTCCTCCCATTTCGCACATGTGCTGCGTTGCGGGAGACGACTGAATGACTGATAAGGAAAATAAACTCTGAATGATCCTCAACCCCTTTGGAAACCTCAGACGGTAGCATAAGCTGTAGTTTTCCCCCATCCTCTGTCTCCATGTTTGCAGGTGACCGGTTGAGTGCCATACTGAATTCCATTCAGTCTGGGCCCTTCCTCTCAGCAGCTCCCTCCTCCTCCGTATTTGAGCAAGCCGCCCAACCTCCCTCCTCCTCCTCCCTTGTCCACAGCCCATTTGTGTTTGGACAATCCCCCTCCCAACTGTCTCAGGCACAACCACAGCTTCTGAGTAAGTCTGTCCTGCTTTCTGACAGCGCTTGCTTGCACAGGTGTTGATCCTTTTTCCTGCCAGCTTTTTGTTTTTCTTGGTTTGTCCTGTTGTCATCCTATTTTATGTGTTTTCTGGGGAGGGCAGGTGTGATGCGTGACACAACTTGCAGTTTTATAGTGCAGAAATATCCATAACAAGCCAACATGTCTATTATTCATGGTTTAAATCTTGTTTAAAAACATACATTGATGGCATTTTCACTTGTTTTTTAAAACAAGATTTCAAACTTAAATACTAGACTTCATGTCTTGTTGATAGGTATATTTTTGCCATAAGCTGAAGTAATAGGCTGTTGCTTAATTTTCTGCTTGCTCTCTTGTTAAGTCAGCTTTTTCTTGTTCTCCCCATCATCTTCCTTGCTGCTTTAACTTCAGATCTGCATTTTTCACCCATTTGATAACAACTTGTTTCATTATCTGCCTCAACCAGCCCAGGGCTTCACCGCAAATGTAAATAGTAGTCTAAATAGTTGTTTATTTCCAGCCAATTTCAATAATGTTACACATACTAACTATTAGTTCGCACTTTTCACTCACAATTCAAATACAAAAACTACAAATTGAAAGAGATAATCATCAAACAGGATCCACAATATCTATCTGTTTACTGCTTTTTCAGCTTGTATAGCTCTTTTTCCGTGTGAGTCCTGTCTGTGCTACTCTCAACTTTCTTACCTGTTTGTCTTTCTCTTATGGAGCCTAGGAGGTGTTTTTAGGGGAAAAAAACTGGTGTGTTTGAATGAATTCATTACTTGTGTTCTCAATTTAACTTTGGCTTTTGACATCTTTGAGAACTTTTAAAACTCTTTTATAGTATAACAGACTGTTTGAAAACTACTTCTGCTTAATTATACATTTGAATTATACTGAACTAATTCAAATTATTATTAGATTATAGATCCTGTTTTTCTTTTAAAAAATATACATAACATTAGCTATAGAGCACAAAATACTATATTGTGCACACAAATATTTTTCTCTCTGTAACACTTCAGGGCTCTGTAATTTCTCTTTACCCTTTTTTTAAGTGTGTCTCTCTTCATGTATGTCACTTTCTCTACCTATTTCTTGATCTTCCTGTCACTGTGTTGTTCTTTTCCCTCTTTCCTTTTCACTTTTTTTTACCTGAAATCTTTCTTTCTTTCCTCCTTTCTTTCTTTCCTCCTTTCTTTCCTCCTTTCTTTCCTTCTTTCTTACCTTCTTTCTGGTGGCCCCGTTGCATTCCATGCCTTGTTTGTTTTCCGCTGTAGATGGTTCATCCCGCAGCCTTGCTTCTCGCGAACGTGTGCACAAAAGCAATGTGTCTGCGGCTGGGCATGGTACTGCTCTATCATCTCTCGCTCTGAGGCAAAAGGGTGGGTAATCACAGCATGCATGCCCCCCTTGAACTAAACAAAGGGTGGGTCAAAGCTCAAGGAAATGAAACAGTCTGTTCTGTGATGAACAAAAGTTGTTTTAGCTTGTGAAAAACATATTTTGCCTTCAAGCAGGACATGACTAAACATAATATTATCATAATAAAGAGGAAGAACTGAAGGTGCATAATAAACACATCCAAGCTTGATTTAAGGTTGAGTGTACAAATAGGTGGACCCTTGTGAATGTTATTGAATCCCATGTCTGTGGTTACCAGATTAATGACTCTTAGAAGTTTCAAGAACACTTCAACACTAAGACTAGATGCAGTTTTAGTAGGAGAGGTCCGAGTACTGGGCTGGAATCCATCTTTCATCAGCTTTTCCATGGTCCACTTGCAATCTTCATCCGTGTCAGAGTTTGTCTGGAAACAGTAACAGACAGACAAAATGCGCAAGACACTCAGCTAGTTTGCTTTGAAGAAAATATGTCACTCATTGTTGCCATTTGCTTTACAAGGTAACATCTTTCACCTTTGGGACTTACATTGTCTGTCTTTCTGCCCTTCATTTCCTACCATATATTTTTGACATTGCATTTTTTTCACTCAAGTCTTGAGTGTTGTGGTTAGAATTAAATACTTAGACTCTTACCTCTGACATTGTCTCTTGTGGTGTAACTTGGTTTGAATTATTAATGCTTAGGTGAGCGTGGGAACCTGATGCCCGGTGCGCGCTCCATGTCTCCAGCCTCCAAACACCGTCAAGAGAACCGCTCGCCCAAACAGGAGAGTCGGGGAAGCCGCTCATCCGAGCAGACCAGGAGCAAGACGGGAGAAGGTGGACTCACAGCGAGTGAAGCCCTCATCCTGCGGTCAGACACGGCCAAACTGAGGTCTGACTCCCACAGCCGCTCCCACTCCCCCAATCACAACACCCTGCAGGCCCTGAAGGCAGATGGGAGAAACTCTGGACTTCGTGCTGAGTCACCAAACCCTGGCTCTCGCTCCTCCTCTCCCAAACAAAAAAGTTCTTCAGGCAGGTCTAGTCCCTCCAGCACCTCCTCTCAGCACTCCTCTTCAACCCACCATGACAAGAACCTCCCGCCTAAAGTTAGCCCTTCTTCCAAAGCTCGGCTAGACCCTCCCAGAGAGAGGTCCAAATCAGATTCATACACTCTGGACCCAGACACACTTAGAAAGAAGAAAGTTCCACTCACAGAGCCACTTAGGGGCCGGTCCACCTCTCCCAAACCTAAACTGTCTCCTAAAGATCCAAATAAAGGTCTGATCAGTAATGCAGAGAATCGCGTTCCCTCTCCACATGTGACCCAGGAGAACCTCCACAGTGAAGTGGTAGAGGTGTGCACTTCTAGTACTCTCCTCTCCAATGAGGATGCCAATGATGAGAATGTGGAGGTCCTCAATGCTGAAGAGGGATCATGCAAGGTGCACTTTAGCATTGGCAAAGCCCCTGTCAAAGAGGAATTAGAGAGCCGCTCTTCACCCAAAGTTAGCCGCAAAACCTCCAGTCGACACACACGCCCTAAGAAAGACAAATCTGGACCTCTGTTTAAAGGTGAGAGCACGTCAAGGGTCACAGAGCCCGCCAAACAGGCCATGTCACCCTCTGTGGCTGAATGTGCACGTGCAGTCTTTGCAGCGTTCCTTTGGCATGAAGGTATTGTCCACGACGCCATGGCTTGCTCCTCCTTCCTCAAGTTCAACCCAGACCTAACCAAAGAACACGCTCCCATCCGCAGCTCCCTGAGTGGGGGTGCTGAGGAGAAGGAGAGCAAGTTAAAGAACCGCCATTCTTTAGAGATTTCCTCTGCGCTTAACATGTTTAACATTGCTCCACACGGTCCGGACATTTCCAAAATGGGAAGCATCAACAAAAATAAGGTTCTGTCCATGCTTAAAGAACCTCCGCTGCCGGAGAAGTGCGAGGACGGGAAAGGAGAGGCCATTTCCTACGAGATGACTTCTCATCCCTCTATGAGGGCAAAGTCGATTTTGCCGTTAACATTGCAACATCTGGTGGCGTTCTGGGAGGACATCTCCATGGCCACCATCAAGGCGGCCACTCAGAACATGATCTTCCCCAGCCCGGGTTCAAGTGCCATCCTGAAAAAGAAGGAACATGAGAAGGATGGCAAAAAGTCAAAGAAGGAGAAGAAGAAAAGGGAGAAGGCTGAAGTGCGTCCAAGGGGGAATCTGTTTGGAGAGATGGCACAGCTCGCCATGGGAGGCCCGGAGAAGGACACTATCTGTGAGCTGTGTGGGGAATCTCACCCTTACCCTGTCACGTACCACATGAGACAGGCTCACCCAGGTAACAATACAGAAAGTTCTCGTTGTAGTTCTGTAGTTTTTAATAACTCAAGTGCAACTCAAGTAATTTCTTTATATGGCAGTTTCTCAAAAGTCTTTTCTGTGGCAGGTTGTGGCCGCTATGCTGGAGGCCAAGGCTACAACAGCATTGGCCACTTCTGCGGTGGTTGGGCTGGGAACTGTGGAGATGGAGGCATAGGAGGCAGTACCTGGTATCTGGTGTGTGACCGCTGCCGGGAAAAATACCTGAGAGAGAAACAGACTGCAGCCAGGGAAAAGGTAGCCCACCTCTCCAAGGCTTTAGTGCTGAAATCCTTTGATCAAACTGATTTCTTAGACTTGAATCAAATCTGTATGCTCTTTGCCAGGTGAAGCAATCCAGGAAGAAACCTCTGCAAGTGAAGACTCCAAGGGCGCTGCCCACAATGGAGGCCCACCAAGTGATTCGGGCAAACGCCTTGTTCCTGCTATCCCTCAGCAGCGCCGCTGAGCCCAGCATGCTGTGCCACCACCCTCCCCGACCCCTGCATTCCCAGCTGCTGCCCAGCCTCAAGGAGGGTGTATCGGAAGAACTCCCCAACAAAATGGGCTGCCTCTACCTTCAGACACTAGCCAGGTATAACCGGTTGTCTTTTGTAGATAAGAAAACAGTAACATGTGCTGGGATAGTGATTCCAGTCTCACTCCTCTCATCCCTCAGGCAACATACTGAGAATTTTGGGGCCTACCAAGATGATAACCTCTTCCAAGATGAGATGAGGTACTTGCGATCAACATCGGTCCCTGCGCCCTACATATCAGTCACCCCTGACGCCTGCCCCAATGTGTTTGAGGAACCAGAGAGCAACATGAAATCCATGCCCCCCAGGTAACACATCTTACTTCCTGTGTCCCTTATTAGCAGATAAAGCTATTTTGTTATGCAGATATACACTGTTTGAATGGGTACTTCTGTGACTCGCACCCTCTCCCCTTCATGTCTTTGCTGCACTTGGCTGTTTAAAATTAACAGCCATACAAGACATTGTTTAATCTGCAAAAATATTTCTACATTTTATACAAACAAATGTGCAATTTATAGCGGGTTGATGTTTTTACAATCTTAGATAAACTGTACCTGTCCATTTCTGCCTTTTATGCACTCTTTCAGTCTTGAGACCAGTCCAATCACAGACAGCGACACAGCAAAGCGGACAGTGTTTCAGAGGTCTTACTCTGTTGTAGCCTCCGAGTATGACAAACAACACTCACCTTCCCCAGCCCGAGTCAAAGCTGTGCCCAGGCGCAGGGTCCACAGTGGTGATGCAGGTAAGTACGTGTAACCATTTTAGAAGTCATAGTAAAGGATGAGGGTGTCATCATATAACATCGACCTGCTCTGTCCCCCCATGCAGAGGTGGGATCTTCCCTTTTGAGGCACCCGTCTCCTGAGCTGTCCAGGCTGATCTCAGCCCACGGCTCCCTCAGTAAGGGGGAACGGAACTTCCAGTGGCCTGTCCTGGCTTTTGTTATCCAGCACCATGACCTGGAGGGTCTGGAAGTGGCCATGAGGCATGCACTGAGGAAGTCTGCCTGCAGGGTCTTTGCCATGGAGGTACAGCTGTTTAGGTTGCAATACAGCAGTGACTTGGGGTTATATGCAATCTGATGGCTGGATATCGTTATTCAGTTTATTTAATTAGCTAATAGACTGAGGTTGAACTTAGCTACTCTTCGTGTATATTAAGACTACTAAATGGTATGATTTTTCTCTTGATGTACCTGTCAGGCGTTCAACTGGCTGCTGTGCAATGTGATCCAGACCACCTCCCTACACGACATCCTGTGGCATTTCGTAGCATCTCTGACCCCATCACCCTTTGAACCTGAGGACGAGGAAGACGAGGAGAACAAGGGGAACAAAGAAAATGTGGAACAGGTAATGAGCATTTTATGTGCCAAAACGTCATGCAGCATTATTCTTGTTGCATCGTCTAATTTTGTGAATTTTGCTTTGTGAACTATAGGAAAGAGACCTTGGCGTTTGTGAACACCCTCTGTCAGACATTGTTATTGCTGGCGAGGCGGCACATCCTCTCCCCCATACCTTCCACCACCTCCTTCAGACCATCTCTGACCTCATGATGTCGCTCCCCAGTGGCAGCTCACTGCAGCAGATGGCGCTCAGGTACAGTTCCTGAATGACTGAAAAATTATCCACAAATGACCTAAACCATTTCAGATCTGAGCTTCGTGTGTATATGATGGGGAAGGTTACAAAACGACTTGCTCTTTTAGGTGCTGGAGTCTCAAGTTCAAGCAATCCGACCACCAGTTCCTCCACCAGAGCAATGTTTTCCATCACATCAACAATATCTTGTCCAAGTCAGATGATGGAGACAGTGAGGAGAGCTTCAACATCAGTGTGCAGTCAGGCTACGAAGCAATGAGCCAGGCAAGGAGACGACCACACACCAGTTTTATACATCAGATCGTTCTTCTGTTGGTCAGCACATGTTGAACCAGCAGCAGGGTCTTAGTGCTTGTTATACATTTGTGTTTATGATATATCTGTGTCTGACAATAGGATCTCTGCCTGGTGACCTGTCTGAAAGATCTGACCAGCGTTGTAGACATCAAGACATCCAGTCGTCCTGCAATGATTGGCAGTCTAACAGACGGCTCCACAGAGACCTTCTGGGAATCTGGAGATGAGGACAAGAACAAAACCAAGAGCATCACCATCAGCTGTGTGAAAGGCATAAATGCTTCCAATGTGTGTGTTCATGTGGACAACTCCAGAGACATTGGGGTAAGATGGCAACAACAAACCAGACATTTATATTTTGGGAGATAAAACTCCTCATTTGTATAAATGCAAAATTAAGGACCCAAGGAAAGTGATAATAAAGTTGTATGATGGATTTCAGTTAATGTAATTTTCCCGCTGTCGTGCACAGAACAAAGTGACATCAGTGACATTCCTGTGTGGAAAAGCAATAGAAGACCTCTGCAGAATCAAACAGGTATGGTCTGTTTCTTTGGTAGAAATGTGGGAACATAGTAATACCAGTAGAAGTTGTTTTTATGAATAAACGCACACTACAGATTTAGTGTGAACATCCCCGTGTCTTTTCATCCAAGGTTGACCTCGACTCGCGTCACATGGGCTGGGTGACAAGTGAGCTTCCTGGAGGAGATCACCATGTGATCAAGGTGGAACTGAAAGGTCCAGAGAACACCTTGAGGGTGCGCCAGGTCAAAGTCCTCGGTTGGAAAGAAGGCGAGAGCATCAAGATTCTTGGACAGATCTCAGCCAGCATGGCCCAGCAGAAGAACTGTGAGGCAGAGACTCTCCGAGTGTTTCGCCTCATCACCTCACAGGTCCGTTATACAGCTTCATCCATATGCCCTGTTATCACTTCACAAATTATTTTTTTACAGTACTGTAATGTCTATTAAAAATGTTTTTGTACTTATTAAATCTTGGTGCAAATCTCTTGGAAACTGTTTTTTTAGGTCTTTGGAAAACTTATTTGTGGAGATGCAGAGCCGACTCCAGAGCAGGAAGAGAAAAATCTGCTTTCGTCACCAGAGGGAGAAGACAAGGTCTGCACTATGATAGTTTAACTTCCCCTTTCACTGACTCAAATATTTAGTGACCTTTAAACTAACGATTTATGCTTTTTCTTTTAATAGGCACCATCTGATGCAGACCTTAAAGAGCATATGGTGGGAATCATTTTCAGCAGGAGCAAACTGACCAACCTCCAGAAACAGGTAAAACGTCACATCCTCATTCTGAAGGATGAGTTATTATGATCTCAGCCCTTTAACCTTCACATGTGTCTTCATTTCCAGGTGTGTGCACACATCGTTCAGGCTATCCGCATGGAGGCAACGCGCGTGAGGGAGGAGTGGGAGCACGCCATCTCCAGCAAAGAGAACGCTAACTCCCAGCCCAGTGACGATGATGCCTCCTCGGACGCTTACTGCTTTGAGCTCCTGTCCATGGTCCTTGCTCTGAGTGGCTCCAACGTCGGCCGCCAGTACCTCGCTCAACAGCTAACACTCATGCAAGACCTGTTTTCTCTGCTGCACACGGCATCCCCGAGAGTACAGAGACAGGTGGGTGAAGGCACACACACATAACTGCAGGTTTTGTCAAGTACAGTTTATTGCTTGAAGGTACCTGTTGAAGTTTTCTTGTAAACAAACTAATTTAGTTTAGCAAGGTTTTTGTTTCTAAACAAAATACCTTGTGATATTTTAAAACCCGGATAGTTTGGTTACATGTCTTCTTTCCTGCATTCCTTGAACAGTGTTATTTTTCTTGCCTCGATACCGCCACCAGCTGTCAATCTGTGGAATAACATAAAATTTACACAGAGACTGTTCTGTACCACCTGTGTAGAAACACAAATGTGGATCAACACATTAAAACATTGCATTTTAGCACTAGTGTTGTTCAAAAACACAGGGTACCTTTAACTACACTGCCGTACAACTTGATTTGCAATTTGAATTACAGTACACATTGAAAATAATGTTAAGACTTTTAACAGTTGTTTGTGAGCTAGCAGGAGCCAAGTACTGTCACTCTCTGTTAATGTGGTCATGAAGAGCTATTACCTTGATGCTGAGAAATAAACTTACTTTACCTCTTCTGTGTCTGATCTTGCTTTACCTCAGGTCACATCACTGCTTAGACGCGTCCTTCCAGAGGTCACACCGGTGCGACTTGCCAGCATAATTGGGGTGAAGGCTCTTCCACCAGCAGACATCAGTGACATCATCCACTCCACTGAGAAGGGCGACTGGAACAAGCTCTGTATCCTTGACATGTTCCTGGGATGCATCGCCAAAGCCCTCACTGTGCAGCTGAAAGCCAAAGGCACCACCATCTCTGGCACGGCCGGCATGGCCGTGGGCAAAGGAGTCACCACCGTCACGCTGCCCATGATCTTCAACTCCAGGTGAGTATATTATGAGACTTAAAGTGGCCCAAATATATATAATTATAGTTTATTCGTTTGTTGATTTATATTGGCCTTTTTGTTATCCTCAGCTACATCCGCAGAGGGGAGAGCCACTGGTGGATGAAAGGCTCCACTCCTCCTCAGATTGCAGAGATCATCATAAAGCTGGTTAAAGACATGGCAGCTGTAAGTGTTTAAATCTAATCTATAAGTATTTGCTCCCACTGGCCATGAATTAATGTGGGACCACGTTTGACCACTTAATCATAAATTTCATTCTCTCGTGTGGTGTCTTGCACTGGGAAAACTACATCTAAGACAGTCATTTTCTGTTTTCAGGGTCACCTTTCAGATGCTTGGTCCAGAGTCACCAAAAATGCAATAGCTGAGACCATCATAGCCCTGACCAAAATGGAGGAGGAGCATCGGTCTCCTGTTCGCTGTATCGCCACCACAAGGGTATGAACTTAAACGATATCATCATATGCAGAGCAGGCATGTATGGTTATATATGTATATAATAGTGGATACAAGTGAATGATAAATCATCTCCCCTCTGTCTCGTAGCTGTGGCTGGCCTTAGCTTCACTTTGTGTGCTGGACCAGGACCATGTCGACAGGTTGTCCTCGGGCCGCTGGATGGGCAAAGATGGACAACAGAAGCAGATGGTGAGAACGATATACAAGAAGATACAACTGTGAAAAAACGATTGACAGATAATCAAAAGAATAACAAATTGATTATCTCCCCTACGCACAGCCTATGTGTGACAACCACGATGACGGTGAGACGGCAGCCATCATCCTGTGTAACATGTGCGGCAACCTCTGCACCGACTGCGATCGCTTCCTTCACCTGCACAGACGCACGCGCTCTCACCAGAGACAGGTTGGTGCTGATTGAAAGCTCTTCCTGTAGTGCGATGATTGGATGTAAATAATTGTGGAACCATCTATGTGAGAAATATGGTCTACAATGAGCTGGCGTATAATCTCATCTTTACGGCTGCTTTCAGGTGTTCAAGGAGGAAGAGGAAGCCATCAAGGTTGATCTCCATGAAGGCTGTGGGAGGACCAAGCTCTTCTGGCTCATGGCTCTGGCCGACTCCAAGACCATGAAGGCTATGGTGGAGTTCAGAGAGCACACAGGTAATGTAACAACAGACCACTTGGCTTTTTTTGTGGTATGAACATATATATGGTCACTGTGTTATTGTGTAATTATATTAACATCCTTGCGAATTTCTTTGTTGCTTCCTCTAGCATTTGTTGACTGTTGTGATGTCTGTTATTTTTGCAGGTAAACCAGCATCTAGCAGCTCAGACGCCTGCAGGTTCTGTGGTACGAGAAATGGAACCGAGCTGTCTGCAGTGGGCAGTGTCTGCTCAGACCCAGACTGCCAGGTACTCAACGTCAGCTGTTAAGCAAAGTTATCATTGACCACTTTCTGTGTAGTCACTTGTCAGGTTTCTTCTTTTTTCTTTTTATACAATTATGTTCTAGTATGACTGTATTGATCATTCATAAATGTATTTAACCAACATTGTATTAAAATGACTTCAGTGTATTTTTTTATGTACTGTAATTACTTAGCAGTTTCTCTCATGTTGTCCTCCTCAGGAGTATGCAAAGCTAGCCTGCAGTAAAACTCATCCTTGTGGACACCCCTGTGGAGGAGTCAAGAATGAGGAGACCTGCCTTCCATGTCTGCATGGCTGTGACAAGAACACTGGCTGTCTCAAACAGGATGCAGATGACATGTGTATGATCTGCTTCACAGAGGCGCTCT
Source organism: Terapon puta (assembly GCA_028564955.1). Taxonomy (NCBI): domain Eukaryota; kingdom Metazoa; phylum Chordata; class Actinopteri; order Centrarchiformes; family Terapontidae; genus Terapon; species Terapon puta. Next base: position 15,620,629 of record JAOXYL010000052.1, read on the forward strand.
CTGCTGCTCCCGCCGTACAGGTAGCTCGAAATAAGTCTGCTAGTCCGTTAGGTGAAAGAGAGTCACTTAAAATGTTCCTTCTATTAATGCGTTAACTCTTTGCTCTCTGTTCTCAGCTGGACTGCACCCACGTGTTCCACCTTCAGTGCACCCGTCGTGTTCTCGAAAATCGCTGGCTCGGGCCTCGGATCACATTTGGGTTCATGCTGTGCCCTATTTGCAAGGTAAAATGTTACATGAGCTTCTTTAGCTAAAGACATTGAAAACTTTTTCGGCCACACCTTGAAGTTGATTCAGCTCAGTTTGTTTAAAGGCTTTGTTTAACAAAGCTCAGTCTCCTGTGTGTCTCATTCCTTCACACGCTATGACTATGCTTTGTTCAGAGTAATCTTTTAAAATTCCTCTGAGACATACATGAAACTCAAAATAACTTCTTTTATAAACGTGGGGTTGGTTTGTTTGCTTCATTGTTTGCTTCCAGAACAAAATCAATCACTCTGTGATCAAAGACCTGCTGGACCCGATTAAGGAGCTCTATGAGGACGTGAGAAGAAAGGCTCTGATGAGGCTGGAGTACGAGGGTCTACATAAGAGTGAGGCAATAACTACCCCGGGAGCACGTTTCCACAATGACCCTGCTGGCTTTGCCATGAACAGATATGCATACTATGTTTGCTACAAGTGCAAAAAGGTACCATACAACTCTAACTGATGGTTTTTCTTAATTTAAATGAACTGCAGCAGTTGTGAATCAATGATTGCTCTTATTTCCAGGCTTATTTTGGGGGAGAGGCTCGTTGCGATGCAGAGGCAGGACAAGGGGATGACTATGACCCCAGTGAGCTGATCTGTGGAGCATGCTCAGATGTCTCCAGGGCTCAGGTGGGTGAATGAGGCCCAAAATGATCCTGGCTACAGTTTAAAAGAATAATTTATCATTTTGGGAAACAGACTTCATTCTCTTGCAGAGCTTTAGAAGATTTATGCCACTCAAAATAGGAAGCAGAAATAACCTGGCAATTATCTCAGTTTAGCATTAAAATATCTTATATGATTCTATCTGAAAATAAGAAAATCCATACTATCACCTCTGCACACTTTTAATGAATATATGATGATAATGCAATCAATACGAAAAACAGTTTTATTGGAAATTACTTGCTTGACAAGACTCCAGAGGGATTGGTTGTGATCTTCTAATCTCACTTTCTTTCAAAATATGTAATCAAAATATTGATTTGATTTTTTTTTAATGGTAGTTATCCATAAATATAACTTCACCCGTGATGATTCCTGTTTCACCAGATGTGCTCGAAGCACGGCACAGACTTCCTGGAGTACAAATGCCGGTACTGCTGCTCGGTGGCTGTTTTCTTTTGCTTTGGCACCACACACTTCTGCAACGCCTGTCATGACGACTTCCAGAGGATGACCAGCGTCCCCAAGGAGGAACTGCCCCATTGTCCTGCAGGTGCTTAATGATGTTTTTGGTCACACTCTGATAGAAAATGTTAGATTACTGAGAGTGCCAAAATATCTAAATGACTGACATGTCATCCTTATCCTTTCCATCACAGGGCCCAAAGGAAAGCAGCTGGAGGGTACTGAATGCCCTTTGCATGTCGTTCACCCACCAACGGGGGAGGAGTTCGCCCTGGGCTGTGGGGTGTGCAGAAATGCCCACACCTTCTAAACAACACAAGACTTTTACTGAAAACCAGTTCGTCTACTGTGATTTCTGGCTGCTGCTGAAGCTCAGCCGTAAAGCTTGGCTCTTGCATCGTCAAGGCTCCTGGACACCGAACCAGGTTTCTGCTCTGCGCCAAGAGTCCTCAGGTGTGCTCTTCTACCACCATCAGTATCCAGGCTCTGCTACAAACACGAGCTGTGGCCCCTTGGGATTCAGAGTAACCTGAATGGGGAGGGGGGGGAGAACAATAGAATTTTAAAAAAAGATGAAAAAAAAAAGAAAATAACTTGTGACGTGTTTGCATGCGGCCGTTGTATTCCCTCGGCTTCTATAGACGTTGCACATCTCCCGATCACTGAAGTGTAACAATACAAGATTAAACATTGAATATGAAATAAAATTTGCTTAAAGGCAACTGTGGATCAGCGTGGGTTAAAAAAAAAAAAAAAAAAAAGGAACAGGCCGTATTTCCAGCTTCCTAACTATAAATTTAAAATATTGTTGTATGTAAACTTTTTTTCGTAATCTTGTACAGTATTCTCCACTGTCAAGTGCATCATGGGTTGACGGACAAAAAAACATGAGTGGGTGGAAAAGACTGTTAAGAATATTATGTTTGGGAGGAAAATAGTGTACGATTTATCTAATCTTGTATATAATGATACTATTCAAAATAGCTGTATTCCGAAGTTGCTACTCTTCTTCACTTCAGTTTTGTTTGATATTCTGGGTTATGTTTTGAGCCAGAACTTTTAATGAAGTGCAATACTGGGTGTGCCTCCTATTTTGCAGCTGTTTAACCTATGGAATGTATGTCAATAAAGCCACTGTACATTTTTATACAGTAGACAGTCGTAATTCCCCCTCTTCTAAATGTCAGATCTCTTCTGTTGTCTGGAAATGAGAAAGAGGAGCCTGGTGCCTGCAGTGAATGAAGGTGGATGTAAATCCTATTTGCAACTCTGTCAAGAAAAATAGAACCAAATCCTACAGTAATACAAAAACAAACAAAAAACCTCACAGTGAGACTGATTACAGCAGAATGATTTTTTTTTGAGGGGCCAGTCTTCACACCAAATAAAATTGTGCACCTGTAATGCTTTTCCCTAGTAGGAGGCAGGGGGATTGGGGGTCAGGGGAACAGAGTATGGAAAAAAAGCAGCTGCTGTTATATAAAAAAGCTTAATACTTGTGAATCTGCTCTGTAATATCTGTGGTGGATGGAGTTGAATGGTAATAAACCAGGTTCTCTGTTTCGCAAAGTATACACTGTGTCATTTTTAATGAGTGCTGACATTTCCATTAAATGGTCTGCTGTATCTATTGGCCTTTGATTGTTTTATATCGAAGACATGTGGTGACAAATCTAGCCTAAGACTTAAATGGGTCTTGTATCCAAATTTTCTGTAGGTACCAAAATGAAAAGGCTGATACTACTCTGCATCTTAGCAGAGACTTGTAAAACACAAAGATGTATTACTCTACCATTTATTCCTCATGCCAGACTGTAAAACTACCATAGTCAGAGCTGAAAAAATGGCAAAATATATCCTACTAAAAAAACATCTGTGTGAAGGCTACAATGCAAGCAAGTCTGTCATGGACACACTCAGAAGATTAAAAACGTATTTGCCTCTTGATGTTTGCTTTACAAACTCAGTTGCATGGATAACATGGTTTGAGATGAGTGGAGGAGAGTTAATATGCTGATCTAACTACCAAAGAAACTAAAATGTCATCAATCAAAGCACAGGTATTCTGCTTGTGACAGATTTTATGGCAGGGAGCTAAACTACTACTACGATAAATCACTTAACTCCGGAGGAGAATCTGTGAAATATACATTTCGGCCAATGTGTTGGAAAAAAGTTACTGTAATTTATTTTCACATTATTTTGAGATATTACCTTATTTTTGCATCATAATGACTTTAATTATCTTTTATTCATCACTTTGGCGGGAATCAATTTCATACACTCATAAACAGATAATCAAGGGTCTTATATCATGACA
>JAOXYL010000052.1:15684256-15697054 GCA_028564955.1 Terapon puta
CACACACACACACACACACACACACACACACACATACAGCTTTCAGATGACTCACTGTTCTTGCCGTGACGGCGTATATCCATGACCAGGCTGCCCTCCTGCAGGGACTCCTCCATGCAGGACTTCCAGTCTGTGTAGCTCATTTCTGCCACCTGGTGCCCGTTCACCGTCAGCACCTCGTCTCCGGCCTGAAGCTGGCACATCTCTGCGGAGCTACCTGCATGAGACAGAGGAAGACGTCATTACTGTAAAGAAAGTACCCAGTTCTACCTCTGCAGTGACTTAATGGGTTATCCCCCAGAAGACCCCTTCTTTTAATTATAACTGGGGCTGTGTTTACAAGAAATATGAAAATCTAATTACAGTTTTCATTCTCTTAAACAATTTGATTTCTTCTCAACATCAGAAACCATGCCTTGCTTTTGTGGCCTGACTTGAGAACAACTCCAAGATACAAAGAATTGTGATGTAAGAAAAAAGAGGGACCTGCAGCATTTCTACAGAAGCATTATGAGTCTTTCATTTGTATTATTTAAGATGGCAATGCACATACATATTTATGATAGATTTAGTATGACACACACAAAGCAAGGCTGAAAGAGACATTATTTCCACTACCACCAGTTGAAGCAAATATTACATTTTTCTGAGAATTTTACTAAAAATGTAGGATCAATGTTTTATTATTTTTTAATGTGCTGCAAGGCTTACATGTTTAAAATTTGATAGATTGTTTGATGTTTTTACCAGCTTTTGTTCTGTTGCTCTATGTTGCTTTGGATGGCTGGATGCGCTGAACGGTGGGTGCATGTACTCTTGTTCCACATCTCCCTGCTGCTTTGCATGACTGATCTTAATGCATGGTGATTTAGTTGCTTTTTCTGACACTTTGGCGCTTTACTGCCTTAGGTGTGTTTTCCTTACTACAGGACTGCAGTTGAAAATTAGAAAGAAGAAGAAATGAAACGTAATACAGTGTGTGGTATGACAAGGTTGACGGGGTACGAGCAACTGTAGCAAACTTAGTCAGTAGAAATAGAGGCTCAGGCCCAGCAGATCTGACCCAGATAGACGCTGCCCTACATAGGCCTGGCATTGCCACTGCAATGGACTGGAAACCCTGCTGACAACTAACCAGTAGTGCCTGTAATTTATAAGAGCAATGTCTTTTAATATAGTCACTGTAATGTACTGTATCTATGAATACGCCAGTCAGCTTTGGTGAGAATGAGATGTTACCAATTTATGTTGGAGTTTACGGTTTGGCTGTCCAGCACACACTGCACAAGGTGAATAAACTTCACCGATTAAATTCAAATCCCTTCAAGTGTCTCTGCTGTTACCTGGCTGGATAGACGTGACACGAGCTCCTGTCGAATCCCACGTCGCCTGGAAGCCAAAGTCTTTGCTGCTGTTGGGCTTCTGGTTCAGGCTGATCCGCATGTCGCAGTGGTTCTCCTAGAAACCAAACACCAAAAGAGGTGAGTTGAGATGAATAGCAGGTATTCAGTTAGGTGCAGGAATGTGGCCCTGACTTTCCATCGCACCGGAGATCAGCATGTCAGGTTGTGTGTCCATGTGTATGCAGGGATGCTTTGCCAAGAAAGCCTTCTATTAATCATTTATGGCTGTTGATCAAATGCCAACCATCTTGCTATTCTTTCATCTCTGCAGTAAAGCATCATTTTTAAGCAACTTTTAGGCAAAGGAAAAGAAGATGAAGAGAAAATTTGATTTAATGATGCATTTGGCCTCACTAATTATTGTTTACCACAAAACTAAAAATACATTCAGTGACTGCTCAAATTGTCAGGATTAAATAAAAGTTGTAACATTATATTTCAATGCATTTAATATACAAGTTGATCTGTTATGTCAGCAGTTGGTAACTTGAGTACCTGGCTGGTTTCTTTGGAAGGAGCAGGATTAACTGTGGCTTGACTCTTGACCTGAGGACGAACGGGTGAGACACTCTGAGTGGAGGTGATGCTCTTCGTTGTGGTCTTGTTCTCCTCCTCCTCCTCCTCCTCCTCCTCGTCTCCGCTGCTGTGGGCTGAGCTAGACTGAGACTGAGTCTCGTCCTCGGAGGTCATGAACTGGTGGTAGCGGCTCGGCACGGATGACTTCTTAGAGGCATCGGCTTCGCCGTTTACACGCTTGTGAGAGTCCTCCGTCTGTCCGGGATGAATGCAGATTGTTAAATTGTCATTTGAGACTTAAAACTAAGGGAAAGTAAAATGAACTTGCATAAGGCTTCTGGTAGTAAAATAATAAGTTTAAATCTGTACAAGACATGAGGATAAATTTGTCAGTGTATTGTGAGTGAATAAGTGTTTCACCGTTCATAATCTTCACCTGACCGTCACTAACTGTCTTACATTTACTGAACAGTAATGAATGTGAGGGAGACTGAAAATAGCAGCGTTGGTTAACATTATAAAAACACTAGCTTCATCCATTATTCATGCAGTAATCAGATCAGACTCTTGGGTAAAACTGATACTCTGAAAACAAAAACTGTACATGACCAACAAGACGAGGAAACCCAAACAAACACTGCCTCCCGCTGCCCTTTAGAAGTCCTTTCAGCTCCCTGTGCTGCACTGGTAGTTTGTAATTAGTTGCAGAATTTTCTCTTACTCACTGTATAAGATCGGGGAAGTGAGGTGAGGCGGGTCGACTGGGACCCAAAGGGCCTTGGCGTGACAACTGAGGTTAGACGTGCGCTATCCGATCTCTGGTAGCTCCTGGGGAGGGAGGCGGAAACTCGAGACACCCCGGGAGCCTTGGGTTCCATTGAGCTGAGCTGTGGTTGTTGTTTGTATAGAGAACCAGAGGAGGGGGCCCCCACCTCTGTCTGAGTGCCCAACAATGGGCGCCTCGGCTTGGGCACCTTTTGTTCGGTGAACGAAGAGGAGATGGTGGTCGTGGTCTCCTCTGTCTTGACTCTGCTGGTGTGGTCTGGGACTGGACTCGTCTGTAAAGGTGAAGCTGTTGGAGACTGGGACCTCAGGAGAGAGCTGCTGCTGCTGGCGGGAGTGGCGGTCGTGATGCTGGTGGTGGTTGTTGTGGCGTCGCTGCTTGCAGGACTGTCCACAATGTCAGCCTTCTTTGTGGTGGGAGGGGAATCAGCCCTGCCAGTGGCTGGTGAAGCGGCAGGGGGTTCGACCTCCTTCACTAAGGGCACAGGGTGTTCAGAGGAATTATATGGAGTGTCAATAGTGTAGCTCCTGGGAGGAAGGGTTCGGGTACGTGGGGCAATGGCAGGGGGCTCAAACACGTCCTCGCTGCTGTCCAGGTAAGAGAGAGATCCAAGGCGGGCACCGACACTATCCCTTCCTTTATTTTCTCTGTAGACGAAACAGAGGAGGAGAAGTGGGATGGGATAAAGAGGTAAATTGGAGAGAAGTGGACAGTGAAGGGTATAATTAAAGACGAGGGTGGAAAAGGAAGCAATTTCGGGAGATGAAGGGAGCAAGTGACAAGGGGGGGGGAGTAAGTGGCAGGGAGGGAAATAAAAAGAAGAGCACAGGTTGAAAAGAGGAGGGCAGAGAGAGGTGGGGCAGAGAAAGGGGAGGCAGGGTGTAAGCCATGATTAGATTACACTTTCACACTGACTGAAGGCACAATTACAGTGAGTCTCCTCATTCACTCCTGCACAAACAATCCTGGAGTTGCTGTCCCACAGTAAAACATCTCATACACACCTTATCTTTTATTACCTTAGCAAAGGATCCACTTCCGTGGGTAAAAAAGGTGCAACAGAGGAATAAATTGAGTATTTGTTGCTTTTTTGTAAAAACCAGGATCAGAAAATAAAATTAGAAATTCTATCACATTAAGTCTACCGATACAAAAGTCAGAATCAGTGTCAGGGGTCAGGTGTGCTTTCCCTTACCTCTCCTCTTGCATCTCCTTGAAGGTCTTGGACCTTCTGTTGCTGGTGGTTGTGATCTGCTCTATCTTCTCCCTTTCCTCTTTCTTCTTCACTATGTCAGAGTTGACACTCCTGCGTCGGTTCTTCCATTTGCTCAGGTCCTGCGCAAAAAGAAAAAAAAAAGGAAGAAAGAAAATGAACCCCAGACCACCTCATGAACCGATTTCTTACTATTCAGCTCAGGTAGAGATAAAACTGACTGGTTGTGTTGCCTGCCAACTGTACAGCTGATGGGGGTGACGTTGGGAAGGAGAGAGAAAGACAAAAAAAAGAGTAAGGGCTACATTTGAAGGTGTTCTATTTGTGTGCTGTAGGCTCCTCCCGGCTCACCTCCCCTGTGTATTGGGGGACTGTGTGACCTAAATGCTGCTTTAAGACTCCATTATTTTGCCATGACACCAATCAGATTGCTGACAGACACACCACTGTCACCCCCAGTCATTTATATATGTAGATAACTTTTTATAGGTGCCGAGAACTTTACCTTCCTGTGATAACAAGCACTTGTAACAGAGCACTGGTATGTCAAATTGGAGCACCGCAGCCCTGTGAAATTTATGTTCCAGGAATAACTTGCACCTCCATGTCAATTTTATATGGATTAGGTCTGGTTATTTTTATTCTATGGACTCTATGGCCTTACATCATCTGTACATATTACATCATGGCACATTCATTATAATCTTAATATTTACAGCAGGTGGTGTTTCCGGGCGCAAACACTGTGATTTGGAAATGGGGACAGTCTATAGCCAGAGGGCAGTGTTGCACCAATCAGTTTCTGCCTCCATCCCCAGCTTACTTTTCACCCCGTGGCTACAAGCTGCACCACAACACCTCCTCTCCTGACTGCCGCACAGATCCCATAGATCATGCGCTCACCTATCACTTCTGTGTTGGGAACAAAACTTCATTCTGCCATCTTGCTTGTCTTTTTTCATGTAATAAGAATGAATGGTGATCAAATAGATATCCTGAGGTGTTGGTGAGCGGCACTTATGTTATACTCACATCCTGCCACTTATCCTCGCTGTCCTTGATCTGGTCACGATACTTCTGCAGCTCTTCGTAGCGTATCTGGCGGATGACGTTGGGGTCGACCTGGATATCGCTTGTTGATTTACTCCTGTGGGTAGAGAGAGGGCTTTTAAAAAAGAGCGACCTGGCCATCAGCAGAAGGAGAGAAGATGTTTAGATTGCTTATCCTGGCACAGGTTTTACTGTAGACAAGATGAAAAATAAAGGTCCCACTGAAAATATGCATGCACCTTCTCTTTGTTTAAGGAAAACAAAAAACATCATCCAAAATTCAAACTGCCAAAATAAATGTAACCTTGCACCTCACATCCATATATTTGGAGCAGACGCTGAAAAGAAGTTGGATAAAGCCTTTGATCTGTAACCATGTGTTAGTCCGGCGGAAACACAGCACATAGGTCAACCACAAAAAAAAAAGAAACAAACAAACAAACAAAACGAAAAAACATCAACAACTGCGGAATGATAAGCTAAGTGGGTTAGTAATATGTATCAAAGCCCTCCCTGTCATGCAAAAGAGCAAAGTCACTCAAAGCTCACAGCCTTTAGGAAAATACACCCTTTATTTTAACTTACCTGTCAAGACTTACTCACGCTGCTATCAGGGTGCTTAGCCCAGTGCCCAGTCATAACTCTCACTGAGACATGCTACAATTTAGGGAGATGACCCAGCGAATTGCTATTGTATGCATCTTTTCACGTTGTTGCTTTGTCAATAGAGCTTTGTACAGCAATGAACAACCCCCCCACCCACCCCCCCTCGACTCTGAACTTGGCACTGTGCCATACAATACACTGTGTTGTGTGTCAGCATTTAGCAGCTAGAGGGTGAGAACAGCAGCACAAAAGCGGGAGGCGGTGTGGTGTGACTGTAAGAGGCCAGAGCAAATGCAAACGTGCCACATTCCTGGGAGCCCGTATCAACTCACCCGTCGATACTCTCTTGCGTTTGGCGCTGTCTAGGAAACCAGAGAGAACCACAAACAACAAAATCACACTTCTGCAGAATGGGCCCTGAGAGTGAGCCTCACAGTGCTCTGATTAAGAGCTTGAAGTCAATTATAGTGGCTCTCAGACCAGCTCATCCTCAGGTGGTGGGCTGGGCTAAAACACGAGTGCTGGTTTTCACTTTATGCACATTAGAATTTAAAGTGTGTATGTAGTAGGCTTACGGCCCAGTATCCCCTTTCCTCTCCCTGGCATATGGCTGAGGAGGTGTGCAGACATGCATCTTTCCATAAACAATGCTTCCTTTTTTGAGACTTGAAACATGATGTCACTGGAAACATGGCTTTGCATATGGAAGTGAAGTAAAGCCAGATGGTCTTGACTCAGGTTAAATGGTTGCTTTGTAAGTGCTTGTCGGCATCTGTACATGTGCAAGCACTGCAGTGCAGGTTTGTGTTCAGGTTACTATGGAGTCACATCTTCTCTCAGAGCTGTGGGGAATTTCTATAGGCTTCAATGTCGGTTCAGTGGATGAGGCCACATTTAATTGACTGCTTTGTGCTGTCCTGTGCTCAGGACGCCACGTTTAGATAATACTCAAGCTTGAATGTTTCCACACTCACATGTTTCTGCTCTCACATGTCAGTGTGAAGTTCCCTCTGTTGAGGGAAACAACATGGTACTTTGGTCAGATCCAACTTTACAGTAGGTGTTAGACAAGGTCAGCAAAAGGCCAGTTTAATACACTCCATCACCGGTTCATGAAGTCTCTTATTTTCTTTATTAAGCTTTAAAACTTTTTTTTTCCATTCACAGGCAAACTCAGTCTGATAGGAAAACAAAAGCAAAAATAAAATGCACAATGTGGATGTGTTCATACATATGGTGCTCATGATGTACCCAACACGATGGCTAATGATGTCAGATATTTGTGCTGTTGTTCAAAAATCACACTCCAAAAAAACAGTAGCAGAAAGTTCAGTGTAAATTCTGGCCATCCAGCATTTACATACCATGTGCGGCTATGGCTATCAACAATACTGCCATCATGTTGAACAGCATAACCAAAGGCCCTATGGTGGCAATGTCATACATTTTTTCTGACTGGAACAAAATTGAGGTAACAACAAACATTTAAAACAAAGAAAAAGTTCAGAGCTGTTCCTTCATTGTGGTTTGTGTTGAAATAATTGTGACTGATCCAGTGAATGCTGAAGGCACCTATTAGTTTTTATAAAGCAGAAGTTAACTGGATAGAACTTCCATCTGAGACCAATTCACCACCAGACAGAAAATATTTCAAGGCTGAAATGGCACTAATGAGTTTTCACAGAAACAATTAAAGCATAAAAATGGAAGAAAAAGTTCACCCAGAACCTAACAGGCACGGTTACAGTAATCAGCTTTTACAACTTCAGAGCGGCCAGCCTCTCCACCATGAGCTTCTTCTTATATCTTAGCTGACTGGCTTCCCTGATTGCCTGCCATTTCTGCAGGTCACCCTCACTACAGGATGAAGGAACTGGGAGTGGCATCTGATTGGCCGACAGGCCTCTAAGCGTACTCTGGTCATAGCAAACTCCAAATTTCCGGACAAGCATGTCATCTGTTTTAGGGCGCATCTCCTTCTCAATTTGATTTAGATTATTTGCTTGTGCCTCCTGGGTCAGAGGACATGGGGGGCATAGGAGTCTGGCCTTGAGATCAGGAGGCAGGGCCCATGGCTCTGGGATGGGCATAGGGGCATAGTTGTCGGGAGCTCCTGAGAGCGGCCGCTGCTGCTGAGCCTGCTGTGTTTTCTCCTTACGAAAAACCACATCGTCCTGCTCGATATCAGGGAAATCCGTCTCCTCTGTGCAGCCGTGTCGCTGGGTGATGATGTTGAGTTGCGGCTCAGATGTGTAGTGACGACGTTTGGCGAACAGCTGTGTCTTCAGCATAGCCAAGTCTGTGTTGGACTGGAAGGCCAGGGTTCTCCTGGCAAACATGTCATCATTCTCCAAGTCAGGATTAAGGCTCTCATAATCAATCAGGTCTGGGGGCTCCCGGGGGTCTTGGCGCCCCAGGAGAGGCCACCTCTCACATTTGACCAGTCTGGGACCTGAGGTGGGGTCCACTGGGGCGAACACCAGAGGGGGGGTCTCTAATAGAGGGGATTGTATCTTGGGGAGCTGTAAGGGAGTGTGTGGTTGGGTATGGAGACTGCAGGGTGGGCAAAAGGAGAGAAAAGGACAGAGAGGTGATGAGTGCATGCATGTGAACTAGATCAAAGAGCAAGAAAAGGAGGAAGAGATACATCAAGCAGCCACAGTGGTGATATTTGATTCAAACAGATGTTGATCAAATCAGGATTATACAATCACTCTGCTTCAAAATTCAATTGTGATAATAGTTGCTATAAAAGTTTTTTTTTTTTTTACTAGAATAGGCTGTAATAAAAATAGGATAATGTTGAGGCACAGCCTATTTTCTACAAAGGTCAGTGCAGGCAAACTGCTTTGTAAAGCGTGTTAGGGTAACCTTGAGTAGCTTGACAGTGCGTTTTATCATTAGTATATTAAAAAAGCAGCTGATCAGAAATTCATCCCCAATAGGAGCCAGTTACATTTCTCCTATAAAATCCAGATGCTCTAAAACATTTCTTCATTGTCACAATCATGCAGCTGTATCGACCTTTTCCCCACAACAAGGGTGGTTTGAGCCGAGGCCTCATGTGTGTGGGAGTGAGAGGGAGAGGTGCCGGAGGGAGAGGGGGCAGAGGAGAGCCAAGGACTGATGTCACAGTCTGAATCATCTGACGAAGAGCCCGACTTCTTATGGCTACAGCCGAGGACAGCAGGGTGGACAAAGGACACGGGGCAGAAGCAGAGAGAGGGTAGAAGGGAAAGATAGGAGGCAGTGGCAGGGAAAGAGAAGGAAAAGTAAGTGGGTAGAATCTTTACAGGAAATGCAGTGAATGACAGAACACCAATGTCGAATCTTGGCATCTAAAAAAGGTTAGGTTGGCATGCAGTAACTAAGGATGGCCATATTAAGTGTGTCTGCTAGAAAAGTAAGATTGGGCAAGAAGCAAGGAACAAATCTTATCTGTTTTATCTCTGTAATATATGATGTGCAGTGACTTACAGTATGTATGCTTATTTATGTGTTATTTATTTATCTATTTGAGAATTCCATATAATGTTGGATTTAATGCCCTCACACACCTGAAGCCTTGCATCTTTTTGTACCAGGGTCTCCTCTGAGAGCCTAGTTTGATCTTCTGTATGTGAATGTCTTCTTCAGGTGTCCAGAACTTTGGTAAGAACTTGTCATGTGATACGTTTCCAGCAGGCTGAGGTTTAATGCCCATCTTGCGGGCATAGAGATCATCTTGGACAGGGTCAGCATACCCCACCTCATCATCCTCATCCGCAGAGTCATCGAATATCTCCCTGAACAGGCTGTCTCTGGACACGGCTCCGTGGTGGTCCACGCTGACGGAGCCGTGCAGGGGGGGCTGCTTCTCCCCGTGGTTGATGCCGCTGCTGCTCAAGACAGACAGCCAATCACACGTGTCAAAAGACATTTTCAGCATCAATGCAGCACGCCACTCACGCAAAGAGGAGCACATTCCGCGAGCACAACAACCTCAGATGAGATGACGCAAGGATTAGCAAACCAATGCAAGCTCAAAACCAAACTGGAAAGGAGGCCAAAAATTGATTTGAGGAATTAAGTTGCCAACTCAAATCACTCCTCCAAGCTCGTAAAATTCAGAGGGAGCAAAACAAGGACGTGCTGCAGCTAAAATCTCAAAACAAACAGAAAACCAACAAACTGAAGACTTGTTAGAGGAAGCATACTATGACCAAAGATGTTGCTCATGGTTACGGTGAACCATGCAAACTGAGGGTAAGAGAAGCGTTCTAGTTTGCTCTCATCAGGCAGGCACATCAAAGTCACACCGTCGCTTCATGTTCTCTGACCTGAGGCAGGTCACATTCTGTTGGGGGGCAACATTGGGAGTCATAGTGACCTTAGGCCAGGGGCCCCCTCTACCCCCAGGCGTCCTTCCAGGGGATGCCAGGGGATGGATGGGCACGGCGAAGTTGGTGGGAGGAGCTGGGGAGGGGCTGTGGAAGCGCCTGCTGGCCAGGTCATCCAGAACAAGGTCGGGGTCCGGTCGATCTGCATCCGAGTCGCTGCCACTTTCATACTCGTAAGCCCACTGTAGATGAGCCTCAGGGAAGGCACTCTGGGATACTTGGCTGTTACCATAGCAGTCAGAGGACAACCTCGTTTCACTGCTGCCGCCAGTCCACAGCGAAGCAAAATGAAACAACACCAGTACACACCACCATTGACCATTCGCAGACAACACAACAGCACCACAAACACCACAAACAGTGATGAAAGAGGGGTCAACTTCAAGCACGTTGAAGCAAAAACCAAAGAATTGGGTATGAACACAAAACTTCTTTGCATCATGCGGCTTTTAAGAAAAAAATGAGAAGGAACGATAACTCCTTATTAATAGGCTAAGATGAGAAACAGCACCTTGAAACAGATCAACATGTTAACTGCTGTGTGTATTCTAACAGTACCTGGTGAGAGTGCCTTCATCGTCTTCATATGAGGGGTTAGCCCAGCTGCGGCGATTGTCCTCATTGCGTTCGGCCCGTTTCTTCCTCAGCGGAGCGGGCACGTAACCTGAGGGTTTGTCTTTAGTGGGCAGGAACTGGTTGAACGGGGTGCTGGCCTTGGGTGTAATGGATACTGACCGGCGGTAACTGACATCGTCTTTGTTCATGGCCATCTTGAAGACAGAGTCTGCCTCAGTGTCACTGCAACAACCTGGAGCACAGACAGAAGAGGAGGGCAGGCAGAGGGGTAATGAGGTAGCAAAAAAAAAAAAAAAAACAGGAAAAGGTGAGAATGGAGAAGAGAGTGAGGGGAAGCATGTTGTGTGTTCTGGCATGACTTTGGAGGAGTAACAGAGGGGTGCAGGTTGGGGAGCGGAGGCCTCCTCATTTACAAGGCAGTGTGGATGGCTGGAATGTCTCACTGATCGCTATAATGGGGAGGGGGAGGGGATGGAGGGGCAGCTGAGTCCCTCCCTCAAAGAGCGGCATATTTTTTGTCATGAAACAAGATGTCAGACGGGCTTTAGTGTTGTTATATCAGATATTCTTCCTTTGGGCACTTTGGGGAATTTCTACTGAAAATATTCACTTTCACAATCATACCACTAGATGGCAATAGGTATTTGTTTTCACAAATGGGAGGCAACTTTCTGGCTCAGATGCGGCCTATCGTTCCCAAATATTTGAAGTTCTAGACACATGAAGTTGATTATAAATATTCATGCAGAGATACAATTTGAGAAAGTTTGAGATCGCCAGGGTATGAGAGGCAATGTCAAACGACACAAAAAAAATCAAAAGAAATCATGCTTTGATCTCTTATATGTCATAAAATCACCCTAAAGAGTCTCAAAAAGTCTCAACTTTATTCAGCCTGAATGTGTGTTTATCTGGGTATAGATAAAAATGACCCCCCCTACCCTCGCTGCTGCCTTTGAGTGTGGTCTCAGATGAGATGCTGTGGGGTTGAGAGCCCAGAGAGTCCAAACTGTCCAGGGAGTCGTCTCTCCTGTGTCCGCCGCCTCCTCCTCCTTCTCTTAGCTGGTCGAGTTCCTCCCGCTCTGAGTACCAGTTATCGCCAAAACCGCTGTCTCTGACGTTGCTGCCTTTCTGAGCGGACGAGTCCTGCAGAGCCTTTCATACACACAGAAACACCCACCCCAAAAGACACACACGCACAGTCAGATAATAGGGTGCCAATTGCAATATTTAGCTCAACTTTGTGTGTGGCATGTGAGAGATCTCCCAGGTAGAGTGTGAAGGCTGTACTGTCTGGCCTCTCATTCGTGCAGACTCAGTTACTATAAACATACACTCCTATGTTGTCTATTGCATGCTGCCATCTCTGACAAAACAAACAGTGCCATGTTCCACGTCCCCTCGATGACTGTGTTTACTGCATGAGGATGTTATTGCACATAAACACATAAGTAAGCTCCGGGGGACTCTTTAACCAGCATGGCTGCAGACAAGCAAAAACTTGTCAGCCACTATAAAAAGAAAATGATTTTCAGATCTGTAATCCACTGAATCCTCCCAGACAATACAAGTCCACAAACTAAACCCAGCCAAAACCCAGCTCCACTGAACTCGGATTATCATAGCTAAACGTACAAGACGCGCGGTAACATACTGTTATTACTGAAAATCCCCGTAGTCAGTTGAATTATAGAGGCCTTGCACTCAACCACCTATAAATCTATGTGAAAGCAAAGTGCCAAATTCAACACTAGAACGAGCAGGGGGGAGGACACGGCTTCTCCGAGCAGCCCTTTCCACATGCAGTCTGTGCGAACCGTGTGCCGCGCTGTAAACAAGATTAAAATAGCTGAGTCAGGGGATCAGGTCATTTATGACTTAACGTGGCTTTGGTTTTAGTGGCCTGCAATCTGAGGGCCCCTCGCCCTTTAACGGTCATTCTTCTGCACATAGTCTACATACCAGGGAGGATACAGAAGTGTACTGGGCACCGGCTGTAAAAGAGGATTTCATTCATGCCCATTTTCACGAAAGAAAACCATGCTTTTGTTTCACCGCAGCACAGATGAAACACCTCAAAGCACTCAATGAGATAAGTACCCCCCCCCCTTTTACCTTGTATAGCGCTGTGCCTAATAATCCCTCGAAAGCCTTGAAATTTAGGTAAGGTCCATCATAGACACGGTCACACTGAGCTCTTCTCCCCAGCCAGTAAATGGTGATCAAAACCTGGAAATAAGAAAAATAAGTGGAAATTAAGTTTCGTCACCA
>JAOXYL010000052.1:15702033-15714195 GCA_028564955.1 Terapon puta
AGAGCACAAATATAACCCTTGTGTTGGCCTTTTACAGCCGGGACTGTGTCCATGGGGTAGAGACTTTATTGGCCTTTCACCATCATTGCTCGTTTGCTCTCTCCAATCCGCGCACAGTTCACACAGCGCTGTGACAAGAAGTGACGGCAGTGCTATATATTAAACTATGAAACCAGAGCGTGCAGTGCCAGCTCAGTGAACCACACCCGAAACACTAACACAGGGCACTCCGTTTGTCTCTTTTGCAGTACACATTTGATTTAAGAACACTTATGCCTTGTCACAGTGAGTATTATTATTGACTACTGGTCCATAAAAAAAAGCATACACACGGCATGAGCTGTTTTATACGTTGAATAAACTCTGATAAGCCGTGTAGTCAGTCCAAATTATTCTGTGAAACGACACATTCCTTCAGGTAGTTCAAACATTTGGTTTGATCTACAGCCAGGGATGCTATTGCATAATCCACATCATGTAATCACACCAAACAGCCACTCCTCTTTATCTATTGTTTAGAAAGGGTCGTTGACATTCCATAAAGGACAATGAATTTTGATGCTGATATCATGCAGTTTCCTTCCTTTTTTTGGTTTGGAAAGCAGTCAACTCTTGTCAATAATTTGCTTAATCAAGCGGCGGCAAAAAGCGAGACTTTGGACCCCTCTCAGCGGGGGATTTGTTCTGCCAGTTACTAGGGGTCACAGACCAAAAGCTGCACTCAGAGCCAGAGACTGTTTGCTTCAAAGTAGCAATACTACAATGTAAAAGCACTCAGTTGTAAAAGCACACAAGTACTATCAGCAAAACATACATTAAAGCTGTAATAACTGCTATTTTTGTCGACCACAAGTGGACACATTAACATACTTATCTTATTTTAAGTTTATTTGAATTTGTTTGCAAATTTGGACTCTGTTTGTGACAATGTCTGTTTGTAATCAATATTCACACTCTTTTACCTCTCTTTTTGGTCTCTTCCAACTCCTGAGGGAAATATGTGGCTCTTTAATGACTAGATGCTCTACGTTCACCAGCTTGTTGTTAACTGTGTCTTTCAGTCGTTTGCTACTGGGATGGTAGTGTACACTGGGTTTTTACAGCATTTAAGGCAAAAAGCCTTAAAATAGCTGTTGGGTGGTGATAATTCTCTGCAGGTTCATAAATTTGACTGACACTTTGCATACTGTCAGATTGTCATATCATAGGAAGGAAACTGCACATACAAATAGCTAATAACACCCTTTATATAGCATTTAGTCACTTAACCTCTGTTAAATCTGCTAACAACTCATTTAAAAAATTATGTTTTATTTTGTGTGCTAGATATTACTGAAAACTACTAACTACAGTTGTCGAATAAGTGAAGTGTGGTAAAAAACTACAGCTGTAATGGGGTATAAAGTTTAATGTGAGAAAGGAAACACTGAAGTAAATTCACTTTCCTACACTGCTCATAGCTTCCTCTCAAAGGCATCTGAGTTACAACATCTGCAGTATGAAAGATCAGATATTCTGCAATTCCTCTTAGACGTAATATGATATACAGGTTGGTATGAGGGTTAACCTGAGGTCCATGTGGCGTACACACTGGAATAAGCTGAATAAGCATGGCAGTCCCTCGGCAACTACAGTAAAACAACACACCGTGTAGTGTTACACTAAAATGACGGCGCATCCTCACACACTGTAATTTCCAGCCTCTAAGCCAGATTTCCTGCTTAAGTAGTTCTGTGACAACTGGTACTTGTTAAAAGGGATTAATAGAGGTCAAGTGTAAGCCAATCAGCTGACATTTAGTGTCACAAGGGAAAACCCAACATGTTTGAAAGTTTATGTAAACTCAGAGTTTGGTCCTAATTCTGCCTCACTCCCTTGCTGCTGAATTTCCAAACGGCAGCTAAAGGAAAGAGGCTGCGGTCAAATGGAGCACTCTCAGATGCCCTGATTCATCTGCAGGACTCGAACTCCCTCACTTCCTGTGCAGCTGTTGAAAGCTGACAAAGTTGGTCAAAAGTAGCTGGTGAATCATAATCTCCAATGATGAATCAGATTTGGTCTGGTCAGTACTGTAACCTTTGGGCATTTGCCGTGTGGCTGGTTATAGTTAACGACACACGGATGATGTCTGATCCATCATAGACACCACCTCGGCTCCTCTTATCAGTCTGTACAATAATTACAAATGTCTCTCATGCTATTGAACAATTTGCTATTGAATAACTTTATCAGAGAGCAGAGTTTCACAACACGAGGCGATAGAGCAATATGCACCCCAGATGGTGGTAAGGTCAATACTACAAGAGCTGCAAAGCTCAAAGGTCAAAATAGACATTCAATAATCTTTTATGGCTGTCGTGAATTAAACAGTGTTCTCAGTGCATGTTGTTTCAGTCAACATGTGACTCAGGCCAAAAGAAAGACACTGGCCAAGCAGAGAAATACACTTAAAGCTAAAACATTCAGTATTTCTCATGGAGGCATACGTCGACAAGCCTCATAAATTCTGAGTGAGTTTCTTTCTCAGTGGATTCGACTGGATGTTTACTTTATTGTATATGTATGTTTGAGAGGCTGAAATCTGATAAATGACTGAAACAACTACAGTTATTCTCTGTGTAGGACTAGACTAAAACTTTTTCTATAGGACATTAAAGTTAAACAAAAACAATGCTAGTAAAATTAAACAAACCAAAACCTTGGAATCCATTCAAGTTAAAGACAATGGAGATGACAAATGAAAAGCATTCACTTGCTTTACGTGTTGATGACGTTCTGCTAGGTGAAACGAAACCTACAGCACTGACAGGGTAACACTACTACTGCTGAAATAGGGAACAGGGAAGCTGAGCAAAGCACCTGTCACACTGGGTTTAAGGGAGTGGAGGTTGGACACACACCAGGGACAAAGACAGCTGATAGAGACAACTTTCTCTCTGTGCTGTCACTCATTTGCCTAGACTCTGATAAAGTGAAATAAAACCATTGGTAGCTTGTCTGTAGCCTTGTTTGGGATGATCTCATGTTACCGTCCGTGTGCCATCTCTCTCTCCCTCTCTGTAGGAGTTATAAATACAGTGGCTGGGAAACCACACAATTGTACCCACAAACAAATACGTTGACCTTTTTTATCTCATACAAATTCTTAGCAAAAAGGAAAAGTGAGGGTATTAAAAACATGCTATATTTAAGAACAGGAATGACTAAGAAATCAATTTGAAGAGGAAAATTCCCTTTGTACAATTCACAAAATCTGACTCATGTACAAAACGTTTTAGAGCAGCTGCATAAAAATGGAGAACCTGTAACTGTTGAGTCTGAGGTGACAAACAGTTTGCTGTAACAATCAAAGACACAAAAAACTCTTTTCCCCATTCCCATATGAGATATAGTGATAGTGACAAAACCACAACCACAACTACAAACCACACTCAAACTTTCACATGTGCACAAACACACACAGGTGCACTCTCAAGCCCACATGTGGGGGGAGAATGTCCTGAGAGGAGACAACACACTATTAAAAGCTTCACTTCAGAGTCCTGATACCATTCCAATCAATCCTGCTTGTCAATGTCACCCCAGGATCCTAAAAATAGGACCCCTGACCAAACCCCCGCACGTACGCGGACATGGTGGCAAAGAGCTGACCTGTAGTAAACTCAGCAGAGTGAGACTGGGATTTAGATTTCATGCAAAAAAATATGTTTCTATTAAAAAACTAGTCAAAATCCTGTGTATGTGGCCTTAGTGTGCCATTTTTTGTGATAAGGTTCAGTTGGTATTATGCGCCAATTTTTGTGTTAAGGTTCAGCTGGTCTTGTGCCAGTTTTAGATAGATGAGGGTGTAACTGATCCACACTGTGAATGTCATTTTGAAACAAAAGTAATTTTCTGTCAGCATCATGGGAAAGGTTAAGCGAGAGTGTAAATGACATGGAGAATGTTTCATAAGGCAATTATCTTTTTATTTCTCACAGTGAATCAGAAATGTAGTCAATGACACTGCCGTATCTTAGGGCGGCATATCTTCTGCTGTGGGAGGGTGTGTCTTGATAAAAGCAGGCAGATTTGTTTATTTAGGGTTCATATTCCAGCGTACATACAGTACATCTGCCACCGTGTGCGTCTTTGTGACGACTGTGGTTTCAACATCATTGTCAGTGTTAGAGAAAAATGACTGACAGAGCCTTGGGTGGATCATGGGAAAAGTGTTCTTAGAGGTTGTGGCAACATCTCGAAGGAAAATCCAAACTGAGTTTAAGTGCACAACTAAATGACAGAGAACTGAAGAACACTGGAAGGCACTAATTAGCAAATACATCACCTTAGGTGCAAAAAAGTGCAAGGTGATGTCACAAAGCTGTGAGCGTCTTTTTCAAAATACTGCCTGTCTACTTCAGGTTTAACAACATGCAGGTATTGCTGCTAAAGCACTTTTCTTTATGCTTGCACAGCAGTGCTATGTAGCCTCAGTGACTCTGTCACATTGGATGGACTGTGCTCTGAGCTGTGCCTCACCTCACTCCCTCCTGAAGGCACACCTGTGTTAAAAACTGAACAGGTTGTTCAACATACCGCCTACATGCCTGCCTGGAACACAACTTTTTACAAGGGAAAAACAATAAACACTGTGGTAATGTCCTGAAATATTTGTCCTGTTCATTCAGGCATCAACTAAGCGCAACTTCTTTCTATCAAGAAATGATTTCTTCAGCGATCAGGACAAATACCTCCGTGATCAGTGTTTTGTAACTGAGGTCATGACATGCTAGACCTGCACCAACGGAAAATTAATTGAACCAGATCAGAGCACCACACACAATGGAGAGCATGTTCTTTGTCTTCCTTGTCTGTGTGGTTTTATCAGTTGTTCCCTCCATCATATTTTGGCTGTGTCCACCAGGTGTGTTCCAATACAAGAAAATGTGCACGCTGAAAATAGCGCCGATCTTTTTTTAACTACAGCTTGAATCATCCCTCACATGAGAAGACATGTGCTCTGAAATACAGTATAGTGTAAACGTTTGTCTCTACTGTGCATGAACATAAACAGAAGCTGAGAATCATGGAGTCAAAAGCCTGAGATGGAGAGGACCCCAACTCTGAATGGCAATGATGTGTATTAAAATATCTGAGCAGTACCAATATTTAGCACTTACTTGACTGTAACTCTTGTGGACAAGTCCTGAAGATCTCCGGGGTGAAACAGCTGCGCTTCCTTTAGTCCAAGCTTCCCGCAGGCCTTGAGGAAGACGTTTAGGTTGTCCTGGACAAAGAACAAAGAAGGGATGAGGGTTGTCCACCTTCAGAGGCAAAGAATAATCACTCAAGAATTCACTGGCAGGGACACAGCCTGCAACTCACTGCTTCCAAAGTTCATATCACCAGAGAGCAGAGACGGACGGGGAGGAGCATGTGTGCAGCAAATAAGAAGCGACCCAGTGCAGAACACACACAAACACACATGCAGGGGGGAGAGGCTGCGTGACAGGAGCTGACTGACAGCAGCAAAGCTACCTGTGGGCTGGGTTAGGGTGGGGACAAAACCAAAACCAGGAAGGATGACATCAGAGCTGTGCGCAAGTCCCACCCAACCGGCCATGCGAGTGCAAAAATGACACACACTGGAGCACAATGCCTCCTGCAGTCTCCGTCTTCTCACACCCTGAAACCGTCCCCTCCCCTCCCTGCCAAACCCTTCACTCGAGAATACCTGTGAAATCTGTGGGGCGGTGGAGTATTTTGGAGACATTTGGTTGCTATGAAACATGAGGTCGGGTGACAGAAACTGGCAAATATTTTTCCCGAGGCAACTCATGAGGACATGGGAGTGAAAAGATGGTTTCTCCACTTACACTGTGTCAATCATTTCATATTACATAAAGTTTATATGTACACACACAGGACTGGCACAGATGTGTGAGTGTAAGGCAAGACGGTCAAAAGGCATCTCGCCCTATAAATAGGCACACATCTCATACATTTCAAACAAATCCCCACACCACAAAAACACCATTCCTTTCCGGGGGTTATGACTTTTCCAGTTGTAATCCTAAGTGTCTTGTTTGTAAGGCTGTACTTCCCATTGGGACAGCGCTGCATAAGAGGGTTTCATGTAATGACAAATGGCTTCAACATGGGCTGGAATAATTAAGGGGTAGCTAGTTCTATATTTAAATGGCAAAAGTGCTTATTAGCCAATGGCAGGAGAGATCTGACCTCTCTGTGCAGGAATCCCTTATTAACAACTATGCTGTCCCTTGACAGCACTTTGCTGGGCCCTACAGGCCACTGTTGGCCCCTACAAGCCACTGTGGGCCCCTGTCAAGGCCAAGGATCAGCCACTCCACCCTACTTTATCTTTATACAGGATAAAAGAGGTGAGATTGTCTCTTCTTTTGCTGATTTTGATTATAGACATGGTAATGTACTTATCCAGAAGAGTACAAAATAGAATTGAGAATTGGGGGGTTACTTAAAAGGACTTTGAATGGCAAGAGTTATCTCACACAGTATGTGAGACCTTCTTCTGTCTCATCAACTGTCCATGTGACATGGTTGGCATGTACATTTTTCTCTGACACTACATTTATGACCTCGTTATTCAATGCGTACGGCATGTACAGTCAGACAGGACAAAGTATACAAGACCATTGCTTCAACAACATCTCACTGCTTCACCTCAGCACACCAGCTGACAAGACAGCACCGACAGCTTTACATATCAATTTTAAGTACAGGTACTCTGCATATAGCCGATGGTAGATATATTGAACTATGCACTAGGCATTTTACAGCTGAACTATAAACTTGTCTATAACTGTACATCTGCAATAAAGCCCTGACAGTTCATTGGTTGAGCTTCCTCATTGAAACATAGATGACATTTTCTCTTCTGAGTTTCTCCCTTGTGAAAGCAAAAACTCACCTTGAGCCAATATAATCTAGGCCTATATGAAAGAGTAATTAATATCACTTATTGATGAATGTCGTTTAACCTCAAAGAGCATTAGGAACATACTAAAAGGACCCCCTAACAGTCATTCCCGGAACATGCAGAGATAATGATGTTGAAGGAATGTTATGCTGACTTGTGCCTGCACATAATCCTGCTAAATATGCTGTGCCCATCCAGCAGCCTCTAATCCTCTCATGCAGACTTGAGGACCCTGATTTAAGCACTTCACACCACGACACAGCGAGATTTGACTCATAAAAGGTGTCTCGGTGGTTTGGCATAAACGTATCTCCGTCCCCACTGGTCACACAGTGGTCACTCTATTTCTTCCACTGCATTCTCCATCTCAGATGGGTACACTCTACAATTACCCTCAGCTGACCCCTGGAAGAGCTTCAAAAACCATCCAAAGCCATGGTTAAAATATCAGGCTACGCATTTTTTAAGTCTTGCGACAATAAACCGAGAGGAGATGGAATACTTGAAACGTTGCCTCTCCTGAAACAGAGGCCCAACGGCAGACCATCCTGTCCCAACAGTCTGATCCAGTCATAACATGCACCCATACAACACAAACACAGTAACAAAACATGGTCAAATGCCTGTCATTGCACAGATGATTACACAGACATTTAGATGAGTAAAGACACCCTCAGGGCCATTGAAACTGTCTATTTATCTCCTCCCACTGCTACCTCAAATCATGAGGGGTTGGGGTGTGCGGGAACATCCAGCAGCATGTCAATTACACTGTATTTACGGTGGGCAGAGGCCTATGGAGTCATCTCTTACTCTGTCCCTCTAGAGTCGGCCTCAAGTCGGGGCCCACCCCTTACGTAACTGGCTGACCCTCCGCACAACTGCACAACCGTCGGCCGCCTGCCACCAAATCAGGCCAGGGTGCCGTGACCCAAACCCACAGCTCAGTTAGTCCTCGGCAACAGGCAGAGAAGTGTGCTGACATGGGAAACATTCCCCTGGACGCGTGTGAAGCCAAAGAATAGGCTTGGGTCCGAGGCAAATGTTGCTAAATATTCTGCAAAACCAGATAGTACCACTTTCTCCTCCTTTTTGATTGGAGCCTACTGCTGAAATCTTTCAGATAGGGAAGCTAAAGTGGACATAATGGTAGCAAATGTTCATATTTGAGTGCAAATGAGGCATGTTTGCAAAGAGCCTTTCATTCAGCACTAATTAGTTGTACTGTATCTACATTATAAACAAACGAACAAAAAAAGCACCAACAACATTACTCTTCTTTGCTGGTGACTGTATTTTTCCGTCATACGTCTTTTTGGACATCAAGCATGGTAGAAAATCAATATTTTCCAGTTTCCAATCGTCAACGATTTCACAATTTCAGAGAACACATTTAAATTCCAATTCTAAGCACCTCATTCTGACACCTTAAAAACAAATGTGTTTCTATTTGTGGAGATGAGAGGCAGAGGAGCAATCTTCACAACCCTCCTTGACTACTTTGGGAGAAAAGCCATTCTCACAGCGGAGTGAGAGTGAGTAATGTTTGTTTGGGAGAGCGCTCCACATTTCTCCATGTGGTGGGCAGTAACTGATAGCCGCGGGCCAACCAGGAGCCTTCACATTTGCCGGAGAATTTATGATCAGGTGGTTTCAGGTTTGGGTCCAAGTCTCGGAAATACCACACCAGCGCTACTGATGGAGGAGATACTTTACCTCATTACCTCAGCAGGTGCCCAGTCAGTTGGATTACTAACAGTCCAAAACAAACTGGCAGGGAACTTGATTTATGTCATAACACACATGTGATGGCACAGTGTTTGGTGCTGCAAAATACTATGTTTACTGTTTACATTCAGCCCGAGTCTGTTTCTTCCACCGCAAACTTGTCATTGTCTTGCCAAACATGTTGAGTGTTAGCGAGCGACGTACACTCTGACTGCCTGGGTTTAGGGTTGGGGTTCTCTATAATTCCTCGAGACAGCTGGACTCAATTACTCCCACAAGAGAGGGCTTTGTGAGGGATGGGTTTAAGGTAGGGTTTTCAACCCTCTACTTCCCGAGCCACTTGTATGCAGACACTCCCAAAACACTTATTCCAACAGAGGCAGTGTGCCCCGACACAAATCGGACAGTCTGCTTCAGCTCGAAGACGCTGGTCGTGCCTAAAGAAGGTGAAAAGATTTGAGAAACGCTGATTCAATAACAGGTTATTACATAAACCAAACTCCCTGCCCCTGTTCACCCTTCTCAGCTCCCGTCACTCAATCAAAAGCCCAATTTTCATACCAGTACAAAGACGTTTTGTCTTAAATGATTTTGATTGAACACAGCCTCAAGCATGGCAGACATTGCATCTCGGGTGCACTCAGATGCGGCCGTTGGCCTTTCAAGCAGCTCCACGTTCACTGAACTTATTAGGGCGGATGGATATGAGGAGCGACAAGTCACTGATGCAAAGAACCTCTCTCTCGTTGGCAGCCGAGCCTCAGACCTGTCACCAGTGAGCTCAAATCCTGCTGCCACTCTCTCTATAACAGGAGTTACCTCAAACACAGTAATGATAAGAGACAAAACTGTGTGAAGACAACTAGGACGAGCTCGTAAAGAATAGATTCCAAAATAAATGTACATGCAACATCCTGAATAAAAAGAGAGAACTTACCAGTCCAGCAATAGGAGTGGGCAGCCTGTTAACCCTCTTGATTGTGCCAGGTTTGATCTTGTTGATCAGACTGCGGGCAAGGGAGGGAGAAAGAGAGAATGTCAGGAAAGGAAGAGGGTAAGTGAAAGCCCGCGGTCATTGGCTAGACTGGTCGGATCTAGCAACGAACAGAAAGTGTTGCAAAGTCTCGGTGTTGTGTGTTTACGACTTGGTTTAATGGTGGCCACCTGGCTTCAGTTTAGTAAATGGCCAGTGCTGCACCCTGATGTAAACATGCCGGGTCCTCAGCTCCTGAAACATACCCTACCCTACCAAAACAACCCCAAACAAACCTTGAATCGCTACATGTCAACTGAGAAAAACAGTAATGGTTCTTGATGGTAATTCAAAGGGCTTTTGAAACTGATTTTTAAAAGGTAAGAAAAGGTCTAAATAGCCCATAATACACTATTCATTCACTGCAACTAAAAGTATTGATACCTCAGTGTAAAAATGCTCTGTTAGAGTTACAAGTCAAGACAAACTGGCAGCAAAATATACTTTAAGTAAAAATAATGATTTTTTATTAAAAATTAATGTGCATACTATGTTTGCAATTAATCACTTGATCAATCATCTACTCATTACAGCTCTAACTCAAAGCAACAAAAGTGACAGGCTCAAACACAGAACACCTCCTTTCTGACAGTTATATTAACTATATTATCAGGTTGTTATTGCAGATGCGCTAATAAATGTACAACGTTTAATAATCATTCTCTATACTGTCAGATACTTCGATGGAATATGTCAGCCTTTTCTTAACAGAAACTTAATAGAAACTCCACAAGAGACTAAATACGCTGTTAACTGATGGTGGATGTTTTGTGTGCATCATCTGCTCTCTCAGCAGGCAGACTGAGGGTGGACGACATGGGGGGTGTGGGGTGTGAGATTTCTGACAATAGATGTAAAGAAAGAATGCAAAAGGAATCTTAGTTTAAGTAAGTCATTTAGCAGAGAAACAATAGAAAGCCGTAATGATTTCATCAGATAACAAACAATGTAAGTGAAAGAGGATATAATCATGTGTGTGACCCACACCAAACATTCCTTTCCAAGGGCTTGTGATAACCACGACACAATGGGAGTGAAGGCTTCTAGGTGAAAGCGATTTAATCTGTCTTCCTCTTCCTCACGCTGAGAAAACATGGACAGCTCTCTGAATGAAAGTGTCTCTGTTGTGCTCTGAGAGCGAGCAAACAGTGGAGTCAGGCTCAAATCAGCAGAGTGAGGGGCTTCTTCTTTGAACTGATGCCAGTAGAGGTTTGGATGATCCTGCACGGGCAGCTCGTAATTACACCCGCCTGCTGATTCGTGCAAATCACAGAGCTGTGTCCATCCACCAGGGCTGCCCACATACACATGTATAAAATGGGACAGGATACACACACCCCTGAACTGAGAAAAGCCACAGCTCTTAGAAGAGCTCTGTGAATCAATGCAAACGCCTATTCTGCAAAGATAAATTTGTCCCTCTGGCTCATCAGAACTCTTGATGCACCCAAAGGCTAATGAGAAAGCAGGGTGCCTTGGCTCTCCGATGTGGTTTTCGTCTGGAGACTTTCCATTCACTTCACGGCTTCTCACACAGCTCTCATTAAACTAAGGATGGCACCCAGCCCGTCCTCAGATCTGTAACATCTGTCAAACAGGCAGCACATCTTGAAATAAAACATCTTCGCATCCTCAAACAACACCACAGAGGGTCAGATCTGACAACGGGAGACAACTACACGATACATCCTCTATTGTGCCGTCTCGAAAACACTGGCTCGCATTGTGTGGCTGACAAACAAACAGTAGACCCGGCGGGGGGTCTCTGCCTGGGAAATATCAGTAACACTTACGTTGGAGCGCAGACCTGGAGGAGAGCAGAGGGCTTCCATATGAATGAGTGCCTTAAAAGAGGTGCCTGGGAAAAGCGGAGTACTTACTCACACAACAGAACGCCATTCTCCAGCGCTGATCGGAAGTCGTTGCTCCCAAATTTTTTCTTGGTTACCGCCTGGAAAAAAAAGGGGGGGATAGAAAAACAGTGAGCAAAGTAACAAGAGGGGTTGGGTGAGGAGAGGAGGCGGGGGTTTGTGTTGCGTGTGGTGGGGTAGGGAGGCTGGAGAAGAAAGGTAGGATGTTGAGAACAGTAGCGGAGGAAGTCAGAGGTATTTCCTCCTGAGTTCCTACAGTGTCTCTAGAGTTGAGCACAGTTCCTCAGGTATTAGCGGCTGCGTTCCTCGGGCTCCCGTGCTTGAAATGCCGCCGCTGAGCGGGAGAACTGTACTAAAACTGTGCTGGAGCCGGGCTGCCCAAGCCACAAGGGTATGGGAGCATCTGGAGCGCTGGAGAAATACAGAGCTGTGTTAAAGCCTCATGCCTTTCCCATGATCTCAAACCACCGCTGCAGGAACACCAAGAGTCATTATGCAGGCAAACATACACACACTGCATGCGTGACGTGCACATATACTGTACACATACAGAAACAGTATCCTTTTATATACACAAACTTGCATGAAAG
>JAOXYL010000052.1:15714295-15726879 GCA_028564955.1 Terapon puta
CTGGACCTGGAAATTTACCAACACTAATTGCTTGTTCCTTGGCCTCAGGCCTACCTTTCCAACATATTTCACTGGAACCTGTTTTTGAGATATCCTGCTAAATTATCCCAAAACAAACAAACTGAGCTGACAAACTAATCTCACAAGAGGAGGCTCTGACTACATTGGCAAACACACTGTGCTCACATTTTGTTTCAGAATAAGTTCAATAATAGTTATTGATCATGTGGTGAATATGCTTACCATTGTTTTTCAGTAGCTAATTATACTCAAAATAATTCTTTTAACAGATTTTTTTTATTGTTTTGTCTATCCCATTCGTATCATTCACGGTAAGCTAAACAACAGAAACATGCAAGTTTATACAAGTTTATCAAGTCCTCTCTAAAACATAAACTGAACATTATAACCTCATTATAACCATTATAACCTTGAAATTAAGATTGTTCATTAGCTTGTATTAGTTTGAGGAAGACGTACCTCAGAAACTGGCAACTGACCACGAGGCATGAAATATATAAAAAACACTTTCCATTAACATCAAATACTGCAGCGTGCTTGTCTGTGGGGAAATTAATTCATTGACATTACCAAAAGGGCAGATGAGCACACATGCTGTGTTACACAACAGGGTAAGACACTCGCCATTAACCAAAGTGCACATGCACACACTTCTGCACGCACATGGCAAAACAAGTCAAACGGGTCTCACCAACCAAATTGGTGAGATGTGCGTTTCGAGGCTTTTGTCCCTTTTCCTTCATTTGGAGAGGAACAAAAGCAAGAGCGCTCACTGACATAGCTAAGAACAGACCATCATTTTGAGGAGGACAGGAGAAACCTGAACAGTTAGTAAGACTGATTATTAGGACACTCTTAGTATTATTTCCAAACAATGCTGTGTTGCATCTCAGGTCACACCCTGGGTAACGTGAGATGGCCTCAAATACCCATCATTCCAAGAGAATTAGACCATGTTGTAATAGATTAATAAGATTAAAGCTTTGACACTGCAGCTGTCTGTCGTCTTTTCTGTATTTGCGCTCGGGCTATTGTTGGGAAATGCTGGTTTTGTTTACCAAACGTGCGGAGATCCTGGCCTCCTCCTCCTTCATTGACAAAAATACAATCATAACCAGCCACCGAATAACACAAAACAGGAACACAGACAGACATGCAAAGCTGCAAACTCACTCACACACAGAGCAAACAGGCGTTACAGTACAACGTGTAATCAGGCAGGCGCTGCAGTTGGCATATGAAATCCTGACCCCTACTGTTCTATGTATGTGGGGCCAGCAGCTGGGACTTATGTATGCAGACAAACAATAGAGCACAATCATTTGGATTCCTTCTTTCAGTGGAGCTAACTTACTGTGAAATATTTGTTGCTTTGATGCCCACCCCCCTGAACATTTCACATGTTTTTATAAAAGGTACATTAGCCAAACCGAATGAACGGGATGACTGAGATATTATCTCCTCGGCCGCGTGTGGAAGGTGGCACCCACCCTGGCGCTGAACGGGTAACTGCAACAGAATACTTTTCTCCTCACTATCGTCATCATTAGAGGTATTAACTCTCCTTAGATCTGCCCTGCTGTGCTCTCTCTCTCTCCCTCTCTCTCTCCTGTTGAACCTGCCATGTGGGATAACAACTCTAATCTGCAACAACATACCGCTACTCTGATTCAGCGGGGAGATTTAAGGCCGGAGCAGAGATTTCAAAAACAGCTTGCCTTCCCTCAAACCCACCCTCGCTCCCCTCAAGAATGTGCTGCTGAACGTGTCGAAGAACAGAGTCCCATGACGACTTGCCCCCCCCCCAAACACATTAAAAGATGGAAATGTGGTCCTCGGAGTTCATTACGGGCTCTGCTACATGTGTGAAATTATTTATTATTTCTGCAGTGGACCCAGAACGGTGTCTCGGTAGAACACAAATAATCAGTCGATTCGAGGAGTCTCTGGGTCCGTGACCACAGCTATTGTTTATTCATGCAAGGCACTGGGGCAAATCAGTATTCAAGGTTTGTGCGGATGCAGCCCCCCACCACTAATTGTTCCTAAAATTCTTTGTTCCTTCTGCAGAGGACAGGCCATGGGTCGTCAGAGGGCGACTGGGACATTATCCAAATATTTCAGGGATCTGACTCAAGAAAAATACACCACTGTGGAAGCCATTATTGTATTGACACCGCCGTCATATCAGAGTAATAGAGCTACATTGGCATGTAACTGCAAGTGAAAGGCTCCTTGTGTAGTGTGCTGCTTCACGTGAGTACATCTGAATACATGCGCCCCAGTTTCTAACAGCTCTCTATCAGGACAGTTAAAAACCCAGAAAGGCGCAGCAGTGAGGTGACTAATGATCGTTCCAGTCACACAGCTCCTGGTATGAAAAACCGAAACATGTAAGTCACGGAAGGCAATTCATGAGTGTTGGCTGCAGGCCCCCCGTAAATGACTGAATAGGGAAATGAGGAAAACAAATTAACAAACACAAAAGAAACTGAAGGAGGGTGGTGATGGATGGGTATATTAATCATCTTAAAATGAACCATATATCTATTATAATGTTGGTGCATCCAAATTACCCAAAGCATTATAGCCGGCCATGCAAAAAGTTTTATTTCTATCCAAAGTGTTCTGATATTCACCCCTGAGATTGTCTCTGACATCCAAGATAATTCTCAGACCTCTGAACAGATTTTCCTGCAACTACTACTTTCTGCCAAAGAATCAGTCCCCATGGAAACTGTTCACAATGTGGTCTGTGGATTATCCTGGGTAACATGGACAGTGTTTACAGGAAGAGGTGATGCGGTTTAAATTTTCATATGTAGTTTTTCAATTTTGTGCACAATAAAACAAAACAAATCCTATTCGGTTCAATTATACTAGAGTAGTGGTAAAAGACTCAGAGATGGATATCTTGAAATGTGGGCAAATAAAACCAAAACTTAATAGCAACAGGGGAAATATCTCTTGGTTTGTACTCTGGGTGAACTGTAAGGTGAGGTGAACCCCTTTGCTATTATGCCATTTAGTATGAGTACTTAACATTTAGAAGAACTGAAACTCTGAGTCAATTTATCAATTAACTGTTCAACAGAAAATTAGATTAACTGTTTAAAGAAAAAATATCTAAACTTTGTCTGGTTCCAGCTTCTAAAACATATAGATGTGTTTGTTTCATCTGTCTTATTTCACTCTAAATAAAATATCTTTGTATTTTTGACGACTGATTGAACTAAACAAACTATCTGGGGATTTCATCATAGCTCTCAGACATTAAAATGAGCATATTCCACTTTTTTCCTTAGAGGCTTAGGGCTGTTTTTGTTATGTTGCATGACAGTCACAACAGAATGAGTAGCTTCAAAACTAAATCCACACGATCGTGTTACCTTTGATTGGCTACTTCGCTCCAGAATGTGTGAGGAACATAATACGACCCTTTTCAGGCAGCCATGCACAAATGAGGAGTGTCAAAGTAAAAGTAGAGCTGAAATCTTATACAGATTATAATCTTTGTAGGTGGATGACCTTAAACCACATCAGTGGCTGGAGTGAAGCTCTACCTGAAACCTGTTTAAAGGCATTTCAACTATTTCAGGTAACACCTTCCTGAGTAGAGGCTCTTTGAGAAAACAAATTCTTCATTACATTCATTACAACCCTAAACAAAAGAGGTGGCTGGCATGATGTGTCACTGTTACCTTCCCTTGTGAATTATCAATATAATAACCTGCATGTGTCAAACAGGTTACAAACGTATTATTCACAGCACTGTGTTTACAGACTGCCGTATGCCTGATCTTCTGACCTGTAAGTCTCCTAAACGTCGCCGGTTGCTCTTGACTGTCACACCTACAGACCCTCTGTTCAGTTAACAAGGACCTCCATTATTCCACCGGGCCCTGGTGGTTGTACGTCGCACTGCCCTGTGCTGACAGCTGGTCAGCTCTGAGGGGGCTATGTTCACAGCCATGGCAGCTAATGCAGGAATGTGTCCATGTGACAGGCTCCAGACCATTTAGTCTAGTTTTTAACAATACCACCAACCTCGCCACACACACATGCCTCTGTTTAAAGTGCTGTGAATCCAAGTAGCTTGTTAATCATTCAGTGAAAGAATCCCAATCAGCACTAAACTTTCTCTTTGAAGGTAAACTGTTTGCCCCATGCCTGGACTGATCCCTGATTGCTATTGTACTTCCCCCATGCCAAACCTTTCATATCACACTGTTATATAATAGTTGTAAAAGTCCTATGCTCTATACCGTAACCTCCTTGGCTTGTCCGGCTTCCTGCTCACCCTCCTTAATCTCCCCACCCCTGCCTGAGATCATGCCCCCACCACAGGACACGAGGTAAGCCACTACAATGGGCCAGTGTGCGACTGAGAGAGACACTGATGTCACATCACAAGCATTCAGATTCACCCCTCATGAAATTAGAACAATATTTGTTTAGTTAGAGCCGTGCAGCAGCTCCACGCCACCCTGCTGGGAAGAGAATTTGCGAGATGGGGAAACATAATTTTACCCGCTTGTAAGGAAAAAAGAAAGAATGAGAGTCTGGCTGGAGGTTGGATGGAAACTTGAGATAATTTGACATTTTGGAAATTAGGAAGGACAAGTGCTACTGGATATTATGCTGAATGGTACCGCACCAAAAAAGGGGGTACGTTAGGAACATAAAAATAGCCTTTTGCCTCAGAAAATGAATCATTTGTCGCCTTTACATAATATATCACACATTTTCCAGAAGTTGTCATAAACATCACATGTGCCATGATGTGTGTCTGCTTTTTTTTATTACTGACACCTGAAATAGCTACTTCAATAATCAGTGTATGACTCAGACTGTTACATTCTATAGCAGGCACCATAAACTTAGTGGAAACATCATCATCTCATTAATCTGGGCTGATCCATGCTTACAGTATGTGTGTGGTACAACAGCTTGGATCCGTCACTGAAGTTTTTTCTTAATGCTGATTTTTCTCGCTACACGCTTGAGATAGAGGCCTCAAAGCAGTGGGAAACACAACAGACTCTGATGAGCAGGTCCAGGCAAGATCAGACAAGGGAGGCAGCCATCAAACAATAACCCTGTGATGAATGGCTTCTAATCCACCTACCCCTGTCCTGAAGAAAGACAGATAAGATAAGGGGTATGGCTTATGCTTGGAGTGTTCCTAAGCCACAAGATTTTCTTAACAGTAACAGAAGGATTCAGAAGTCCAGGTTGCTGTCATCTGAAATGTGTGGATATGCAGCTGAACAAATCTCAGCCATAAACTCAAGCAACATCCCTCTAAACCAGGGAAGCACTGAAGTGTAACCTTCATATTTACACATTTATAGTCCTGTGTAAGGCTTTCTTAGAGCAGCCAAATCCAATCATACAACACAGCATTCAAGTTGGAAAGAAAAACAGAAAAAAACACCACTTTCCTGAATTGCCATAAGTTTATCACAAAAGGTTGCCAATTTAATTTTACCCCTTTTGTCCCCATGCGTTTGATGCCCAGTGATGAAATCCTGCCAGTAACTGTGAAGAAGAGACTGTTTTTATTTGGAAAATGTTTCACTCACCTCGATCCACCTCTGCGCCTCCAAGTAGGCTTCGTCGCAGCTGACGGCGGACTGCTCACGCCACTCCATCACGCCAAATTATTATCCGAGCTGCACCGGGTCGGTTCCAGGTGGCACCCCCCTCCCTGCCAAACCTACAAGCCCAGTGACATAAACGAGGGCCAGCTGGGGCAGGCAAGACGCGGCGGAGAACGCACGGGAAAAGTCAGCCAAGCGGTCAGGAGGAGCGCAGGTGAACTCGCAAATCACACTCCCCATTCACCAAACATGCCTCCTATTGTTTATTTCCACCGGCTCGTCAGTGAGTCAATGGAAGGTGTAACAGTGTGTGGCCTCGTCGCCGCCTACCTGACCGTTCATCCGACACACCCGCGCTTTGTCGCGCTTGGGCACCTTTTACGCGCTTTTACGCACGGTCCGCTCCACTACGCGTCCTAACCCGCGCTCACCTCGTCCCGCAGAGGCGCTCACAGACTGGAGAGATCTT
This sequence comes from Terapon puta, assembly GCA_028564955.1. NCBI lineage: Eukaryota > Metazoa > Chordata > Actinopteri > Centrarchiformes > Terapontidae > Terapon > Terapon puta. Next base: position 15,720,389 of record JAOXYL010000052.1, read on the forward strand.
CTTTTCCATCGAGCTGCACAGGCTTTATGAGGAGGTGGAGGCTGAGGCAGGTCGGGAGGGTTTCCAAAAGTAAGGTCCGAGGACCGTCCCTCGGCTCCCCCAGGTGAACACAAGCCCGAGTTCGCTGTTATTTTCCTCTCGGGGGGATTAATTTCCCCGGGTTGCCACTGTTGTGTAGGTGCACAATAAGTGTGTAATTCTGCACCGAATCACGCCTAGAGACAACAAACCCTCACAGATCTGGTCAGTGTGAGGTCTGTGTGGACTGCTGGGCAACAGACAGATAAACGTCAAAGAAAAAAGTCTGAGTCCTTGGATAGACTCTGCTCCTTGAAGGAGCTGGAGGCTCAACTTTTCTAACAAATGTCTCTCCTGCGACGCCACGCAGCGGCTGTTTGGAGGCACTGCTATGTCCTGAAACACATCTGAATACTAGCAAACTGATCAGATAAAGGTATGATCCAGAGAAATGCTGTTAACTGTGATACACTGGAACAGAAGAGGAATTCAGTATGATTATACTTTCAGTTTTGATATTTTAGTGATGTTTAGCTGATAATAATCTCATACGAGGTAGGACTTTTACTTATTATTGATTAAAATTTCAATTCTAAATTGAAACCGGGCTGAAAAACCTTTGGGTCAGTGCACTGTTACCTGCTGTATGAAAAATGGTACAGCCCAAAGTATAACTCATTTTACTTTTGCAGACAGTTTGGATTAATGTGCATTTAAATACACCACAGATGGATGTTTTGGAAGAGGTTAACCACAGTGGTGATGGTGAACCAGGGGGATGAGTCACTTACCACCTCTGCTATCTCCTCTCCCTCTGTGGTAGTAGGGGGAGCAGATCACCACAACAAGTGTGAGAAAAAATTGCAGCTGTGGGTTTGAACTGCAACCTTCACACACTTATTTAGAAACATTTTCACATAGTAATTCATGGCAATTTCTTCCTACTCCTCTCAAATAAAAAGTTAAGTCTTGATAAATTATTGATATCAAAGAAGCTACAGGGAAAACAATCACAGAAAGTATCCTTTTTAAATTTGAAGTTAGTTTCATATCTGCTCTAAGTACAGATCTACAGGAATCAGTGATGAATAATGATGCTCCTCCAAGCAGAACTAATTAGATTTATGCATCAAAGATTTAATTGCACTGGAAACTGCTGCAGTTAAACTGCCTGGTCAAGTGTCTGTAATCATTTCTGTTCCCAAGAGAACTTATTAGTTCATCTGAGGTGAGAGCTACATCACATAAACAAGACAGATGAGTCAAAACAAACTTATGATGCAGTTTGCTTAGTGGTCAGATGCTTGGAGGATGACTTGGCACATCATGAGTTCTCCTTAAAACAATAATCAGGTGTAAATATGAACACTGGAACAGGTTTTCAAAATCAGCTTTGTACTTAAACCTTATTGACTTTATTTGATCAGCTCAGACCGCTGCTGGCTCATTTGAGCTGTGGTGTGTAATTTTGTTCAGACTGAAGAACAGACTTTGTCCCCCCCCACCCCCAACACTTCCATTTACAGAACATCAGAGGATATTTAAAGGGCCAGCGTGAAAAGGCAGAGTTATTACAGCACGCAAAACCACTTTCAGTGTTCACATGTGCACCGAAATATTGTTTTAAGACAGACTTGAAAAGTTGTGCATCTACCATTTACATTTGGAGAAAAAAATCATAACCCCTTACAAATGTATTTAGCATATTTTTCACATTTTATGGAATACACTGGTAAGGTGGCATACTAATGAAAACAGAGAATCAGTCAAATTAGAAGCAGACATCCAGTTTCATTTAAATAAACAGCTTTCTGTATTTCCAAGGGAACAGGCTGTTAAACACTTTCCACAACAGTTGGATAATGATAAAATAAGATAAAGTTTTTAATATCTGACAATACCCTTTTCAAAGTCTAGTTAACTCAAAGGTAAAAGATTCAGCCAAGTGAAATGTTCACAAAGAATATCCACAAGCAAAGTGTTTAATAAATTTGCCTTTTATTTGACAGAACTTTTGATTCTTATTACAAAAAAGTAGGCACCTTCCACGTGGATGTACAGTCTGCAGTTTCCAGTTAGCCTCACTTAAAGGAGACATGTTTCTTCTTTTGATAAGCTTTTCACCAGATCATTACCACATACAACACATTAGGCCTACCTGTGTCTTCAAAGCTATGACTGAAATTAAAGCCTTGCAAAACATTGTTTCTTCGGCTGGTTTTGACCATGTTGTCAGACATATGATCAAAAAAAAAAAAATCACTTCATAAAGTATGCATCACTAAACCCAGAGTGCCCTAATTGACATGGGATGTTTTTTTAAACATTTCTTTCTCAATTATAAGCCAAACACATCTTGTAAACAAACTTTAGTGCAGTGTAGTTAGAAATGTTTCAGCTGTGGGGACCTGCAAGATTTTGATCTTAACGTGAAATTCTTGTAGTAGCAGCACTCCGATTCCCTCAGAATTGCATTGAACTTGTAGCAAGTGACATTTTTTAGAAAGATAAACCCTGACATTTTTTTCATTACTTTCCCCAAGAATTTTGGAAAAAAAAATTGAAATTTCCAATTAGGTCAGCACTTGAGAATGTTTGGCAGTAATGTTTCCTTTGTTTCATGGGGTTACAGGTGAGACTCCTCAGTATGAATCTTTGGAGAGGGCAATGATGGTGAAACGGACCTCCTGAGGATCGCGAGCCATGAAGACCTTACAGACCTCTACAGCATCCTGTGGCGCAATCAAAAACATCAGAACAATTAAGACTCAAAAATTGAGGATCTTTTATGACTATTTTCATGAATATCTATTTTACTCTGTGACACCTTACCTCAAGTAAAGTATCTTCTGAGGTTTTTCCGTGGACGATAGGGAAAGGCTTGCGGCCATCTGGGTATGGAAGAAAAAAAAAAATAAGGTGCCTAAAATGAAAGGTACATGTAGAGAAATATTTGCTATATTTCAAAATACTTTAGCAGTGTATCTTACCCAGTTCATATAACTGCCCTCCGACATTAACGAAAGCTATAAAATGAAGATTCACTTTCTCATCTAAACTTGGGGCCTACAACAGACAAGAAATAAGCAGACAGTTCTGAGTTAAATGGTCTTTCATATTATGTAATAAACAATGTTCAACAGAAAAATAGTCTTGTTATCTCTGTCAGAAGCATACAATACAGATCATCAAAAATTCAATACAAACCTCGGTCTGTCCCTCCTGTGCACTGGATTCATGTGTGACACGTATACTCTGAAACAGACAATGGAAATATGCTAATGATATGAAATGTAAGAAGTAGTCCCTGGTCTGGTTTTTGTGGTAGTGTACTTATGAATGGTTATTTTAACAATTTTGTACACATTTAAAATTTGACTGACAAGATACTAATAACTTTGTTATTTGTCTGTCACATTAGAATAATAGGAAAATATCCTACGTGTGCAATTCTTTAATATTTATTTATGAAAAGCTAACTAAGCAACCTCAAAATGTACTTTAGTCCTTTACTTGTGTGGCTGTCACTGACCACTACCATCCGTGAGCAAAAATTCTCTTCTCAGTGTTTTTGTACCTCATCTTTCTCCAGGAATGTGGCCCTTTCCTCCGGATTCATTTTAGAGGTTTGTTCAATAAACTTCTTCAGAGCAGAATCAGGCTCTGAGGAAAAAACATAAGACATACGTTAAAATCGATAGAGAGAAGTCTGTGAGCCAAAGTGTGTTTGGATTTAGTCCTGGATTATATGACAATACACCAGCACTGTGATAGGAGATTATGTGATGTATTGTGTTATTATGATAAATGTCACCTTTTCCAGGTCTAAAAACTGAGTGAAAGTGAATCAATGCCTTTAATTATTATGCTTAAAATGTAATAAAGCTCAGTGATTTAGTACCATAATGTCAATAATCCTTATATGATCAACTGTTTCATTGTCTCATTTTGTGTCTTTGAGTATTTTGAAAAGCGCTTTCCAAATAAATGTATTATTATTATTATTATTAACTCTGCAATCATACCAGAGTCTTGTGAATGTGGGAATATTTCACATTCTCTATCACTACATACGGTGTGAACGTAATAACCACTCACCAAAATCCAGGTGTGCCTGGTTGTTTGCTACTGCATGAATTAATCCTATTGTTCCACAGGCGTTTCCAATAGTTTGCTTAATGAAGTAGACATCAGGAGAGACCTGCTGTGGTTGATCCTTGAGTCTCTCTTCCTCTTCTTGCTTGAATGTCTCGTACTGGACACGTGAAGGAGAGAAGAGAAACGTCTGATTAACACTGTATCTTATGGCCTATGGTCTGCACAACAACATGTGTGGAGGTATGCATTATAATACATGAACATGCAGTTAATACATTTTTATCCAAAGATGTTACAGAAATATAAGTACCTTCTCTGTCACTGGGAACAGAAGCAGCACTGCGCACACTGGTCTTGGTACCATGCTGAGAAGCTCTGGATCCAATCCGTATACATCTCCAAATTGCCAGGTTGGCCTCATACCCAAGCAATTGACAAACTACACAAAAGCTGAGAGTAAATGTGCATGTATACAAAGACAAAGATAACCTAACCCCAAATAAAACTGTATATAACAGATGGCTCCTGCTTAATATAAGAAACAAATTCAAATAATTGGTCCTCTTTACTTAAATTAGTATATATTGTAAGCAATGCTTTATTTCACAGGTCCAAAATTTTTTCACAATTTCCAAGCAAGTTTCCTGCAAATTGTGGATTTTAATACTAATTAATGATACTTTAATACAGACTATTAAAACCCAATCATATGTTAATTCATTTCAGGCTTATTATTGTAGACATTATTGTCCATAAGTGTTGAGTTGTATGTTCCTTTGGAGATAAATTTCACATGTTGAGCTGAACTTACTACACGGTTACACTTACAAGATAAATTTAAAATTTAGCAACATGTCAATTAAAAACTCTGTGTTTCCAGGTTTCCTAATCCTGTGTACCTCTATAATCCGACTTGACTAAATTAAATAGGGTGTGTCCTAAGGGATGACATTCAACGGAGAGGCCTTACAAATAAAAAGACTGTGACAGTCTGAAACCATCAAACCTCATGACAGTGTTCAAACTGGGCAGCAATTAGTCCAAAGTCTACAGCTTTTAATGCAAATTAATCTGAGGCTACATCAGCAACTTTGCTCTTCTGCATGTGTACATTTTTCCTGCAGATCAGAGGCTATAGATGTGAGATTAATCTTAAATAAAATCTCACAGAATGACGCAGAAACTATTTCATTGGTTTCAATAAGGTAAGAACAATGTATAATATATATTCTTCTACAATCAATTACAGCATGTTAATAGCAATATATTCTGTTCTTCTTGGCCTATGTAATGCAAATTAAGTGAGAGATTTGCAACCTTAAGTAGTAGTAATAGTAGTAGTGGTAATAATAATAGGAATAATAATAGTAATCGAAATAATCTTCATCATCATAGATATGACACTAGCTGTAGCATTGCTACTGAGGAGGCCTTGTCCCTCTGTTGCTGCTAATTCAGACACATTAGGTTGACAAATTAAAATTAGAAGAAAAACGCTCACCTTTGTCATGACCTGAAATGAAAAGAGACAGATAAAAACATTAGTCAGACAGCTGTTAGGTTTAGAGAAGCAGCCACAACACCTCCAGCTTTTGTTCTCCCTGCTAGCTGCAGCTTAGCTCGCTCTCACATGCTTGAGGCTGAATGACTTAGAGAAAAACGACACAGTGAGAGAAAACTCAACAATACACACTTCTGGGTTTGACTCCAGAGGCAGCCAGCGTGGACAGTCCATTCCGAGGTCGTAATTTACTTTGCTTTGCTTTGAACCGAGAGCTGGAACTGGGTTATCCCCAAAAATCTGACAGCTTGAAATCACTTCCGCGTCTTGAGAGCGCACCTTGACATTTACGGCAACACGCAGGGGTGTGTGCTTATTTTATAACCCATAAATGCACTTTATTTAGATCTTTTCCCCGTGTACAGACAAGCTATATATATTAACATATTCATTATAATATATTTCTACGACGAGTAGTTGTAGGTTCGTTATTTTCGGCAAAGTTGTGTGTGTTGTTTTTTAGTGCTCCACCCATCATTAGCTCAACAGTGGACGGTTCCGGGGTGTTTCAGGCATTCCCACGTTTCAGTAATGAAGGCGTGTGTAATCGTTTTCCAGAAATAATTTTCTAGAAACTAACTTAAAAATAAAGAAAACAAAAATCCTGAGAAGCACTCTCGATTTAAATACTTTGATACAAAGCGTGTAGAACTAACATATCTCCACCAAACGGGGGCGCTGTTGTTCTTCATTTGGTTTCTTAGGTCCATTTCAAAACCTTGCAGACCAAAAGGTTTGTAAAGTATTGTCAGACAAGGAGTACGATTTTTTTTTTTTTTTTACATTTTTTAAAAGAAGTGTTTGTGCAGTAAAA
>JAOXYL010000052.1:15726979-15742072 GCA_028564955.1 Terapon puta
TTTTGAAACTGAAAACAAACAAACAAAAAATTATCATCACCCAGTTTGCTTAAATGTTTTCATCAAGGTGGTTGTTTAGAAGAGTCTGATGTTTCTAAACCTGACTTGTGTGGTGCTCACATGCTACAGATCCAATACAGCTGAAGAAATATCTAATATTGCCCCACTTTGCCCCATTTTATTATTAAGATATTTAGAAGTGACACCAGTGACAGTTGTTGTTGTCTTGTCTGCTCTTGGGGCTGTTTGTCTTTGCTTTGATAATAGTGCTTTTATTGTTGATTGTTTAACATACTGAACATATGTTTACTATACTACTGGTATAGGAAACATATATTTCTACATGCACTACTAATCTGCTTGTTTTTCGTTTTAATGATGTCAGTCAAACACTGCCATGTTATCAGTTTAATGAATATTGTGTCAGTAAAGAAATCCATGCTTATATGTGCATAACAACTAAGGTGAACCCCTGCTTTAATATTTTCTGTAAAGGAAAATGTGGTATGTATACAAACAATAATGTGCTCTCACAATGTGAACTCTAAACTAACAACATATATGTGGCACCCTCAACATTTTATACTCAACTTATTTATTTCTTTTTCAATAATTTCAATAAGATTTTCTTTTTCTTTTATGAACAAACTTTATTTTCTTGCATACTAATGATTATTTTTCATGTGTTTATGTGCCTATTATCCCCTGCTGACTTCACCTCACTCTTGTCCTTAGTCTGTGTTATGTTTTGTTTCTTTACAGAATAAAGTACTGATACGAAAAACAGAAAAAGATTTCTTCAGGTCATAGAAAACAACCTACTGATATACTTCCTCATGTCTGTAATCATTTCATCATAAATAAATAATTGACATCATGCATATTATTGCAGGAGTCATCATTACCATAGTCAGATGCACATGACAAAGACTCATGGGTGTTTTGAGACCAGTAAAGTGGTGAAGTATTTTAAATTTATTGCTTCTCTTCTGTGCTTCAGGTGTTAACAAAGCTGTTGACAACATCTGTAGGCTCTCCCCAGATCTACTGGCCGAAGCCGTGAGTATATTTTATCTCTAGTTGTTTATATTCCAGGCCGGTTTTTACAAAAAGGTAACCAAGAATACAACATGAAGTGAGTGATACAGAAAAGAAGAACAAATATTTTAAATAGTCATTCTTCTTCATGTTGCATGTTGTGAGACTTGCAGCAGGATGGTGCAGTCACATTTCAATGGGATTAACCGCTGTATGTTTACTACGGTGTATTGGTGTTGGTAGTAGGGCTATTAGCAGGCATTCTCTGCACAAGTCGAACAGGATGTGGTGGTGTTGCTGTAGAGGTTATGCTGTACTTCTGATAACTAATCTTATAATCTCCACAGTGTCAGCACATTCTGACTTATCTTCAAGGGCAGACAAGAGGAGTAGATTCAGCTGAAATATCTCATGTGAGTCAATATTTCCTTTGAATATTTTTTAACTTGTAGTAACCCAAGTTACCCGAGTTCCTCTTTCATTACTTGTTTTTGTTTCATTGCTGTGCAGGGATTTCAGACAGCTGGAGTCAGACTGGACCATGAAGCTCTGCAGGACATGATCAGATTTCTCTTGTTAACATTCAGGTAATTCGTCAGCCTCTGAATGTTGTGAAATATTGTGAAACTGGTGCACCCCTCCCTAATAACTGGTGCTCATTGTGCATGTTATTGACCAAGGCCCTGTTATGTTTGTGAGTTGATTCCAAATCCCCTACATAAGACCATGCCCAGAGCATACATATCACATTGTGCAATGTGTTGTGGGCCAGGCAAAAGGCTAAGTAATGTATAAGGAAGCATGTTGGTGCACTACATGGTGAGATGATAATGTTTGTATCACCAGGTCGGCTGGGAGGAGCAACCTCTCTGCGGATGACCTCGTGTCTAAGCTGGAAGAAGGCAGTAACAAGTGGCTTAAAGCTTCCCTTCAGGTGCTGCACAGGTTATGGAGTGAACATGGCTCATTCGTCCATGCTCAGCAGGAGGTCCAGACTATACTCAGCATCAGCCAGGTACATCCAGATTGAATGTGTTTGAGCAGTTTTGCTCATTTTAAGATATTTTCTGATGAGCTGAATGTAGACCTTCCAAAACTGATGAGACATTCTTCTCTACACGCTGCTGGAAATTTAAAGTTCCCTGAGGGAGTTATCCCAAAGGGATCAATAAAGTTGAGTCTAAGTCTTATGTCTTGTTTTTTGTTTTAGTTAGTGGACTTGCAGTGGAAGCTCGGCATGGCAGTAAGCTCTGACACCTGCCGATCCCTCAACTCTCCATATGTGACCCTGCTGCTGAAAATCGCCGAGCCCTCTGGACAGATTTGTCAGCGGTCTTTTGAGATGACCATTCCCCAGTTCCAGGTCTTGTCTCTGTATTTTTTTTTATGCGACTACATTGCTGTCAGTGTAATTTATCAGCAGTTTGATTCTGAGATTCTACTTTTTTTTGTCCTTTTGCAGAACCTTCACAAGCAGTTCAAGGAGATGGCAGCTGTTATGGAGACTGTATGATGGTTGCAAGCCTATGTGCTTGTCGCAGATGCAGCCAGCGGAAGAACAGCTTGACGCGGGTGTTTGTCTACCGGCTGTCTTAAAATGTTGATATGTATTTGAGCAACTGTCAGTTGTCAGCTTTGCACTTCTATTTTACCACAGATTGCATACTGGTCCTCAGTCCCCAAGTATGCTTGCTCGCCTCAGCGTACCCAGTTATCATGAGATCACACAAGTCAGATTTGTGGAGCAGATAGTTTCGACTCATTTACCAGTTTATTAGGTGACCTGAGCTAAAACTACTGTGGTCTAATACAATAGTCCTGCAATGCATCCTCCCTCATGAATGTTAGAACGGTTTGTTTGTGGCACTGTTTTACTGTATAACATTATATAGAGCGGTGTTTCTGTTATTTAGCCGACACTCCCTGAAATAAGCTGGGAAGGACAAAATAATAAACCTGCCAATACATTACTATAATATCACCACAAACTACATTATCTAAAATGATTATACAGTTTAATTAACACCTCCCTAAAAACGGTTTAAACAAGCACTGGACATGAAAGGGGTGCACCTAATAAACTGACAACTGAGTGTGTATCGACACTATTAATCATGAAAGCTATGGCTTATATTCAAATTGTGCCTCATTTGTTACAAAAGACTTGACATTTATATTTGTTGTTTGTTTTAAGTGAATCTTAGCTTGCACTAAACTTCAGTTTGCCTCTGTGTTTGTTCATTCAGATTGTACAGAATGAAAACGCATTGCCACAGTAAACACAACCATTCCTTATGTCACTGTATTTTTCTTTTCATTAAGGGTAAGAAATTGTATTTTACCCACCATATGACATCCTGTGTATTATATATAGAAAAACTGCTTGTTAATAAATTATGACAAATTAGTTTTGATCTTTTTCTTGTCATGCTGAGATGCACGCTGTGTGTTTCTGCGAAAGCCTCTGCCCTTTCTATTGCTTTGGTCTGGCCTGGCCTGGATGCCAACAGCGATGCAATTAAATAATGACTAAATGTAAATCATCATGGCGCGATTATTTGATTGCGACAGTACAGCTCAGAGCTAATCAAATTAGAAGTAATTATACAGTAAATCAATTGAGTCCTTTGAATTAGTGTCACTGTTAACCATCAAACAACTCTGTAGAATCCACAGAGAAATGACTCTGACCTATTTCTGGGTAGTTTTATCGCCTAATAGTGGCTCCCTGATGTGAAGTCTGGGGATCTCCTGACATTGTGCGGTGGAGTCCAGAGGGTATGAATCAAATTTAGGCAGGCTAATTATCCAGTAAGCAAATTTTGTATGACATTTTAAACAGATTGAATTAAACTCCATTCTCATTGCCCTTCACTATAGACACTCAAATCAACAGGATGTCAGCACTCACAAAAACATAAATACCACCATGCGACTTCATCAGTGGGTCCGGTGTGTGTCTATTTGCGACATAAAGCTCATCTGCAGTTTAAAACTATACATGCACAGTCCTCCTCAGTAGTGTGTTGTTTGGTAGGCTGCAGAGCTCTAATGGCCGGCCTCAGCAGTGAGGTTATACATGGCACAATGCTATTTTTGGGATAGGCGGAATGCTTGGTGCGCACTTAGTGGATGGGAACTCCTCTAGGGCATGGAGCATATCAGATGTGATTACAGCTTTCCAAGACTGTGAATCAGCACTGCTTGTACACAGCTTGATGTTAACCATCTCTGTGAAGTCTTGCCTGGCCAAGTCTGGTCTTCATGCCCCCCTCCACCCCCCACTGGTTTTCACCAAGGAGCTGGCTGGTAGGTAGGATTACTGCAAACAAAGTTATGGGCCCCCGGGGGGGACTAGTGCCCCTGGAGCTGCAAAACACTTATCCCCGCTGCCATGATGGAGGCTTTCCAGTTCTTGTGTGCCGTTGCAGAGAAAGGTGGAGCTCCCCTCGGCTGTCACGTTTCGCACATCGGCCCTGCCCTGCCCACTCCTCCAGCACATGGGCCGTCTGGGCGGGTCGTCGACGCGCACGGCCGCTCCGCCTCCGAGGCGCTGTGGAAGAAAGGATCCCAGTCGGGAAGCTGCAGCTCCAACAGGCGATAAACAAGCATCAGTGTGTGCATTTTACAGGGAGAGAAACATGCGGCCGCGCCAGCCCAGCCCGCGTGTGACGGGGCGTTCAGGGCTGGGACTACATTAATGCGCCGCCCCGTGCGCCCAGGAGCGACGCGGCCAAAGAAACCAGATTTCTGTGGACGGCTTGTGTTTACACAGGAGCCAACGCGAGCCACGTTTTAAGCGAGCGAGCCTGGTCGGGACAGCACAGAGCGGGACCGTCCGGGGTCCGACTCTCCCTCCGTGCAAAACAGCGCAGAGCAGCGATAACCGAGATCCAAGAGCGCGTAAGTGAATTTACTCGAGATCTGGGTGACATGGAGAGCTGCAGCTGATCGACCAGGGGGAGCACATGTCGTGCGCGTAGCTAGTCGCGTCGCTGGGTGAACTTTCACTATGGACCTGGAGGTGGAAAGTGGTGCTAACTAGGCGCAGCTGGCCTCGGCTGCAGGGACTGGCACACTGGTACCGTTTTTTTTTCCTTTTAAAAAGTTAATCTTTAGTCCCTCCGCGCTGTCAACGAGCTCCTGCTGAAAGTGCGCCGGGCCGACATGGAGAGCCAGGGCGAGAGGGAGAGCAGCCCTCCCAAGTCAGACAGGAGGTTCAGCCTGACCTACGTCGGCTGGTCCTCTCTGGACCGGCGCACCACGCTGCCCATGCTGCCGTGGCTCGTGGCCGAGATCCGCAGAAGGAGCGAGAGGGGCGACTGCGGCCCCGTGGTGCAGCCCCGGGAGGTGCAGCTGATCCTCAGCCCCCCGCTGGTCCGGTGCGTCCCCTCCAGCAGCACCAACTCCTCCGTCTTCATATTCGAGCACAAGGCGCAGCTCGTCTCTCGCTTCATCCACAACAGCAACGACCTCACCTACTTCGCCTATCTGCTGCGGGGCCAGCCCGACAACCCCGAGTCCGAGATGTCCTGTCACGTGTTCAGGGCCTGCGACCCCAACCAGGTAGGCGTGCCCAGGTGTGACAGCAGGTGGGCCAAGGTGGAGAGAGGGGCGCACCTCACAGCACTGTGCAGGACCAGTAGTCACCTAAATAATACAGATGTTTGGTTCTTATGTAGATTTGAGGTGTTTTGTTTTGTTTTGTTTTTTTTACACTTTTTAAATTTAAGGGGTTAAAATGTAAAAGTCCTGAAGTCAAATTTACAAATGTATGATGACATCATTGACAGCGTGGCCCACCTATTTAAACTGGTTGATGCACTGAATCACAAACAAAGGACCTGCCCTACAAATCACAAAGTGAAATCTCCTTTAGGTGACAACTATGCCATTTAATCTGAAAACACACACACACACACACACACACACACAGTAGATTATTGGTCCAAACATGTTTGCTTTGGTATTAAGTATCTAGGCCACTGGGTGGTGGAAATGATAAACAGAGCACCCTGGATTTTTTAGGGGCAAAGTTAATCCATCTCTGTGCTTTCCTCTTCAGGGGATCAGACATCTCTCTGGTGCCTGTGGTGTGACAACAACTGAACAGGCACAATATCGAGTCAGCACATTTACATGCTGATCAGCATGCCACTCTTGAGTAATAAACCAAAATGTGGTAAACGGCCCAAAATCAGGAACGTGGGAGTCACTGTTTGAAAATCTGTGTGCACTCATGTTTTTAATGCTCACACTGTGGATGTATGGGGCAGCGTGCTCACGGGCTCACCCCAGTGGCACTGATGAGTGTGTCTGTGCTTTTACTTGCGTGTGAGTTTGTGATAGTGAATGGCAAAAATTGCTTAATGCATGTTTTTTTATGTGATTTCATATGAAACATGTGACTTGGGGTGATGCCAGGATGACTCTTCGTCTGCTGTAAGACACATCTTACACTTGCCCATGCCGGTCTTGTTTCCCCAACGAACGAGGAAGCCTCCACAAGAAGCGCTCAGAAACAGACATCCAGCGACGCTCACATTTTGCATTGATCTCGAATATGCCTGCGTTTGTATCGTATTTCCTGTGGTATGAACGCGGCCCCGGCAGGCTGTTTGTCTACTGCTGAAAGCTGAGAGCAGAACAGGCAACACGTTAAGAGGCGGACACACACTTGAGGCGTCCGTCCCCTCCGCTGGTATCCAAATGTTTGCAGCAGTCAGAGAGGCGACCTGAACATAACTCATTCAGCATCATTACGCAACACAAACTGGTTTGGCAGCCAGCGAGCTCGCAACATGTGCAAGGTGGACCATGTGGAATGCACGGGCCATTTGTACACGCTCGCTGTGTGCAACACCCAGCTTCAGCCGTTGTTCATGATTAGATTTTGTGCCAGATATTACAGTAGAGGAATCCTCATTGTGCAACTGTGGACTGTCTCTTTGTTTCTATCAAGTTAAAAGACCTGATAACTCTTTGCTTTGGCTTTTTCAGTGACAGGCATGCTTTTGAAATCTATTTATAGCCGGAGACATTACAAGTGTACATTGTGCAAAGACTAAGGAAAGACCCTTGACATCTGTCAGTAGGAGTTGAAAGGTTAAAATGAAACGGCGCTCATGGTGTCTCGATGAACAGAGAAGCCCAGTCGGCTCACGTACAGTGTATCACAATCTGTGCATATGCAAACAAAGTTTAACGTGACTGATCTATATGTGAGCACAGAATGTCCCGTTGTGTGTGTCTCTTTGTTTGAATAGCTGTGGCTTTAAAATCAAGTCTGACTTCCTTGACTTGAAATACAACTTGGCTCCATGCGTATATATTAGAAAGGTCTTTGATCCATTTGCAATCGGAGACTGTGACACTCGTTTACATCCCCAGTAAGGCTATCATGGCAGTGAGCGCAAATTTAACTCAGACCCAACACAACTCCACTGTGCTGTCATCGAGCCAGAAGTAGACAGTCTGAGCCTGCACAGTGTAAACCACAGTCTTTTATATGTGTGTGGGTGAGTGTGTGTGTGTGTTCCACCCCTGCTCTGACTCGGAACTGGGCCACAGTGGGAATGGCTGACTGGGTGACCCTCTGCTGTCCTGTGGGTGCTGCTCATCATTCAGCAACACGTGATGACAACGGGGATGCGCGCGTGAGCCAAGTCGGGGAAAGAGTGGCATCCTCGGCCTGCTTTGTGGTCATAAGCATTTACGAAACCTCAAACTGTCATGAAACCACACTGCGGTGAAAAGTTAGAGTTGTCCACTTACCAGCTTTCCTCTAGACCTCATTTTCATCTATATTATAATGTATTTATGAGTATCAAAGGACACAAACAGACTTCTTTCCATTCCCAGCTGTCGAGAGGCGTTGATGGGTCACACCTGTGCTAACTGTGTTTGGCCGTGGCAGGTGAGCTGGCTGTTAACGTGATCATGTTTGTTGCAAAAAGAGAATCCATGGATTCTTATCTGGTCGCCTTGCTTAATCCGCCCTGTAAACATTGCATTGGGAACAAATTGGGTTTATTCACATGTTGCCACGTGTGAATAAACAAGTAAGGATACAGTGTGCTGTCAAAGGAGCTCTGCGAGCTTGGAAAAAAAATATATTTGCAGTCTTTTCTCTTTTAAGCTGCAGCGTCCATTAGTTTGACATTTCAAGTTCCTGTTTGATTTTCGGCACACTGTAAGAGAAGCGACTGCCACAGATAGTTTTATGACCGTAATTTATATTGCAATGACATGGGCTGTCCGGGGAAAAATCAACTGTTATTTCGTGCATGCAGGAGTGGAAAGGAAACGCCGCTTCATTTCACCGTTCCCTCGACACGTTGTGATCTGCAGCTATGATATGAGCTTCCTTTAGCCTCCTGAGGGGACACAAGGGCCATTGTCTTGCTTTGTTGTGAGTTGAGACGTGAACTTTGTGAAACCACGGTGCCCCGTTTGTCCTCAGGCAGATGGAAAAGCACTGGGAGGACGTCATAGCTGCGGTGAGGTGCAGCTGCGGACACGTGACAACAGTGAGCCTTTACAGCCAGCGCTCGGGGAGCTTTAGCCTGCACAAAGACACATATGTTTACCAAAGCAACGTTATTCATCCAGGCTCTCGCTTGAAGTCATATTCACAAGCACCAGAACCACTTTGCAGTCGACTGCTTTTCACAAGGCTGCGTTTGTTTGGAGTTTGACATTTGGGCGATTAGATTGTCTTGTCTGTTGTTTACTTTGAGTGACTTTGCATGAACTTTCATTGATTACCTTGAACTTAGAAAGCGTGTAATCTTGTATTGTGTCTGCTTCCATCCTTATCTTGTATTGACACAGTGATAACCCGTGTGTCTCTGAACGGAGTCTAATTAGGTCTAATTGCCGAAGCTGTAGGCAAACGTGTCGGGTCCTCCTCATTTCTCAGTGCTTTGGCTTAATGGTGCTGATAAGGGGACCAGAACAATCCGTCAGCTACTGTTTAATCAGATATTATTAGGGCCTATTTCAGGTTGCAGGTTTGACATTACACACAGTGAGAGTGACTCAGGACTCCAGCGGCTCAGAGGGGACAATCCTCCTGTGTGTTTTCTCCTAAGCTCTAAATCTGCTGGTGTTTATGTTGACGGGCTTTGGATGATCGCCGCTGTCACTGATATTGTTTGATAAAGCCAGGCAACGATGGACGAAAGTTAGACGCGAAAACCAGCTTCTGAGTGGGAGGATGTGTTTGAATAGGCTTCCAGTGGGAAAACACGCGGCTAACTCCTCCATTCCCGATCAGCTCTCTGCCTGCCTGTGCCTGCCTCCACCCAAGGAATGAGCACCTTTACTGACTGTATTGGGTTGGCTACAAATAATTAATCAGATCAAACAGTGCTGAGGCTTCATCTTACTCATGTATAATCCAGCAGCTCCTTTTTAAATGTTAAGACGGCATCGTCATTTTTTCCCTCCGTTGACAGACTGATCCGCGTGGCTGACTACACAGCAGCTATGATTCTCAGTCGCCCAGGCCTCTGAAAAAACGTAACTTCGTGGAATTGGCATCACTTTTGATCATGCAGAACTGCCTTTCTTCCCCCCAAATCTCCCCGTTTCACTCAACATGCAGCCTTTACACCACTTGGCGAATCACAGTGAGCTGTTTCAGGTTATTTTTCACCCGTTTTAACGCACAGGCATCTGCCCCTTCAGCCTGAAGTTTGCCGTTATCTCAGAGGATTCCTTGAACGTCCTCAAGGATTCTAGGAAAAAAAATAGATAGCAGACACAGGTCAGAGTTTTGTTAAAGTGAGGAGGTGGAGTATTTGCAACCCGCCGCCCCCACCACCTGCCCTCTTCCTCATCTCAATACAGCCCCCTGTCACGCAGCCACGCAGAGACTCAACCCTCGGGAGGGCAGGCGCTTGGAAAGAGGGACTTTAAAATAGCTCATGTAGCCACAGCAGCAATATGTCAGACAAGTATTTGATCCCATGTCTTGTACGTAAACTGGCTTCTATAAACAGCAGGGGTAGACCTCGCCAGGATGTGTTATTTTATTCCCATTTATTCCTTTTCCTGTTTTCCTCGCCCTCAAGCTTCTGTCCTGTTCTGGTCACACCTCTGAAGTAAAACCGAAGAGTTTTGTTACGTAACTTCCCTCCCTAGTCTCCATAACAAATATATTTGCTCAACAGCCAGCGTTCAGCCCCTTATCACATACGATAGGAGATGTGTGCAGTCCGCGGGGACGCTCTGTTTGTTTTAGCGCTCATTGTTGTCTCAAACACAGCGTTTGGCTGACCTTGGCTGCAGCCCTGGTTCTAGGCGCTCCCGTTTTTCAGAGAGCTGGAACTCAAGAGGCTGTCAGTCCTGCTGCGACTGCCAAAATGACTGTAATCACAACAGTATACGTGTCTCGAGATTTCACATTCAAAGTATTGCCTAAGAGTGTGCTTACATTTTTCTGTCTTGACTTGTTTTTTTTTTTTTTCTCCCCCCAGTTAAAAGTTGCCGTAGCAGATTTCCTGCTTTGATAGCACTAGCCGTTCCTGCAGGTGCTGAACATGTTGCAAGTGCGTAACACAGTGGATCAGAAACAGGCTTAGTGACCTTCAAGTCTCTGATTTCCCCCGGTGCTCTGTTTTGTCTTCTGTCCTATGGAGTGTGGGCGTTTCCTGGCTCCTCGCCTCCCTCTGTTACCAGTGCAATGTTTGGTCTGTCTGTTGGTTGACTGCCACAGTTTGCTCGGATCTTAAGCTGTTTTTTCGGCCTTGAGTTATTTAAAGCTGCAACACGAAGTCAGGTCGTGTTATTTGTTCATCAAAACAAGTTCTTGGGTGAAGTGCAGCTGTCGGCCCCACATATTTTTACTCATCCCTCGCCGACTTCTGTCATTAACACCTGCATTAATATGATATGAAGGATCAATCACTGCAGGTTGCAGAGGTTCTCCTATTCAGGTTTTTACTATATTTTAAATGGCGAGTAGGATCTGTCAATTAATTCAAAAGCTGGTCCACAGTTCAAATCGCACGCCCTACTCGTGGTCCCGCTTGCTTACAAGCTCATAACGGGAGCCCCGCACCTTACACCCCGTGTTGTTGTCACTGGTTGGGGGCTACACAGCAGGGCCCAAAGGTTCACTCCCAGAAACGTCAGAACACAGTGAAAAAAGAAAAGAGGGCATGGTCTCTGCACATTATGCCCTTTGATGTTTTTATCATTGCCGCTTTGTGATTGAATTTAAGATGATGATTTGATTTTTAATATTATGGAGAGTGGAAACTTGGTTTGCAGTCATTTTGTTTGTGTCAGTTGTTTAGGAGGAGCTTTGGTTCCCTTCCCCTTTTTTGTTAGGATTTCTCTTGTTAATGTCTTCCTGTTCAACACATCCCTTCTTTCCACTCTCCTCTCCCGCAGGTCCCCGAGGTGATCAGCAGCATTCGCCAAGTGTCCAAATCGGCCCTGAAGGAAGACGCCAAGCCCAAACAGGAAGCTGACGAGGCCTTCTACAACTCCCAGAAGTATGAAGTGCTTTACTGTGGCAAGGTAGAAATCAACACGCTCCACAAACTTGAAGTTTTCATCTGATTAGGCGGTTGAATTAATGCTGTCTGAACGTGGAAAAACTTTCAGGTGATGGTTTTGCACAAAAAGGCTCCATCCACCCTCATCGATGACTGCATCGATAAGTTTCGCCAGCACGAGCTGGAGCGCAAGCGTCTTCGACTGCTCAACGGCCAGCGAGGGTCCACAGAGAGCGCCCCTGTGGACTTCCTCATGGGGGGAGAAGGAGACCCTCTTTCTTCAGCTCTGAATGAGAGCATGGGGGACACCGAAGGCCTTGTGGTGGAGGATGTGCCCGGAGGTGGAGGTAAAGAGCTTCATGCAGATTGAGGATTAGGATTAGTTGTTTTATTGAAATAATTTCTGTGTTTGCACAGAACAAAAGGCCAGCGCTGACTCAACATGTGGCTTTAGTTTTTAGTTTTTTAGTTTTTTTCAGTTCATCGTTCACTGAGCCCGTTCATTCATTACTGTGGAAACGTCTGACGAGCTTTTCCTCCTTCGCTCAAATGCAGCTGTCTCTTACAACAGTGGCAGTTGAAATTCTTTGTAAATTTTGAAACAATGGGTCCTTCCTTTTATACAGAAGCAGACAAAGGTGGGTTTATTATTTCCAGCCCAGTGTCCTAATCTACAGCAAAGAGCGACAGCCTTACAAGCTAATGTTTAAAATTATTCTTATTCTCATTTTAAAATAAGAATTGCATCTATTGCAACTATGATGTACTTGATGTCCGTTGGTGTCACGCATGCAGGAAACACCATCGTTCTTTATAATTAGTGTAATATTTTAATTTGACTCTAATTGTATTACTATTTTAGGTGTATTAAGGGGAGATCAATTGATAATAAGAGTAAACTAGATAATGCAGTCAAACTTGATTGGTCCTGTGGTGGCCCTGTGTACCAATAGGAACAGAGGACAGGTGTGTTCATCTAAATAAAGACCTCAGCGTGTCTTTACCGTTTGGGTTTTAGGTAAGGGCCTGTCTAGCAGTGCCAGTCAGAGCAGCCTGCGAGGAGCGTTCCCCGAGTGCATCCTGGAGGATTCTGGTTTTGAGGAGCCTCAGGAGTTTCGGACACGCTGCAGCAGCCTTGCGGGGAGTCTGCAGAGGAAGCCGGGCGAAGGCGTCATCATGGGCCCCACGCGCCGCAGACACTCGAGCGCACCGAACCACGTTCAGCCGTCCGACGCGGACAAGAACCGCACCATGCTCTTCCAGGTAGAGGAAAGAGAAAAGTAATGACATTCTTTACTTTTACTGTCCTTCTGAGGCTTCTTATCTTTGTGTCCAGCTGACTGTAGTGACTCAGTCCATTGGTAGAAGACAGCACTTAGGAGCCTTATCATAACAGCAATGTTCTCTCATTAAAATGTATGGCTTGATATGCACTCAGGTGCCTGGTCAGGACTCTGGGATTTATTATATTTAAATTAAGGCCATTTGCAGCGTACTGAAAGGAATGACTACTGCGTGTGATTGTGATATAAATGGAGACCATACAAAGTCCAGTTGTACTGAGATGTAGTAATATTTCATTTTTTTTGGATTTACTCCAACATTGTAGTAGGTGTCAGATTTATGAGTAGAACTCAAAATATACTTCCTTTGTCAATAAGATGGATGGATAATTATTTTTTCACTCACTACAGCTAAGTCATAATTTGTCTTGCAGAACTTGAGTCCATCTGTCACGGCAGAAAACCAACTGCCTGCTTGCTTTGTGCCGTTTGTCAGTGTTTGTCCCCCTCTTTTGCATTTTGTCCGGTCTGAGCCTCACGCGGCTGCAAATCATTTTTATGCACAGGCGACTGGCAGCGATGATATACGGACCAGCTCGGCCCTGCGTCGCCGCCTCAGTTAAAGAGGCTGTAAGTCCTGGGTAGAACTGGTGACCGCGCCGCTACTCCTGTGACAAACGTGAGGCTGCTGCTTCGTGAAAAGCACGCAGGCTGCAGAGTCAGCCAGCTGCCATTCCCAGCGCCCCATGCCCATTTCCTCATGAAGCTAATTTTAAAAACTGGAGCACATCGCTCAATATGATACTCCACATAGCAGTCAATTATGGGAAAAATCATTGGTGCAGACTTACTGACCTTGATTTTGGGAGAGCACGAGTTTGTTTATGTATGTCACTGAGTGGGTCTCAGCATAGGCGACCTTTGTCATGAAACTCTATGTAAAGGAATGTTTGCTTTGCTTGAGCACTTTTCTTTATGTATCTGTATGGTGTCTTCATGAATCTGCCTGACCGTCTTTGACTTTTATGTCTCACAGGTGGGGCGTTTTGAAGTAAACCTCATAAGTCCAGACAGTAAAACAGTGGTGCTGGAGAAGAACTTCAAAGATATCTCATCCTGCTGTCAGGTTGGTTTATTTTTACTCGCTGCATTTACACTAAAAGCCTCTCTCTTCTGTCTCTGAAGCAGTCCCAGTCAGAGGATAAGCTCAGACTAATTGTGTGCAGTTCTCTTCTAGGCAATCAAATACATTACTGCCTGTACAGCAGGCTTTTCAGTTTCACTCTTTAATTTGATGGCCAATGACATCTTTAGCTGTAATGTAGAAATATGGCCTTTTTTTTTACTGCCTGATGCCGTCCCATTTCTTTAAATAGACATGCTGCATAACGATAACACTCCGTCTCGTGTGTGCCAAGTGATCTTTCTGCTAATTGAATGGAAAAGGGAAATGGAGACTATCATGAGCCATTATGGTGTCAGAGATATGTGTGGTTCTTAGCTGAAGTTTTAAGTCATTTCTGTTGCTGGACTGAATACAAAGAGCTTGTTTTCCTTTCTCCTGTCTTGTCTTGACTTTGACACAGGGCATCAAGCAGTCCGACCATTTTGGTTTCATCTGTCGGGACCAGTCTGAGTCTGGGCCCAGTCAGTATGTGTGTTACGTTTTCCAGTGTGCCAGCGAGTCCCTGGTGAGTCACGTAAATTAAAATCACCTCATCTTTACTTTACCTACAGTTCTTTCATTTTCATCTCCAAACACCTCTCCGTGTTGCCTTTGTGCGTGTGCGTGCTCGTCTTGTCTCCTCGCTTGACTGCGCGTGTCAGGTGGATGAGGTGATGCTGACCCTGAAGCAGGCCTTCACCACGGCAGCAGCCTTGCAGAGCAATAAGACCCAGATCCAGCTATGTGAAGCCTGCCCGATGCATGACCTGCACAAGCTCTGTGAGCGGATTGAAGGTGAGCCTCTACAGCACCTCTCCCCGGCTTGACTCATGAATATATTGATGCACGGTCTGCTTCTCAGAGTTATCGAAACACAGAAGTGCATTCTTGTTTCCTCGCCGGTTTCCAGGTCTCTACCCGCCCAGAGCAAAGCTAGCCATCCAAAAATATCTCTCCCAGCTGACTGACAATGAGCAGGCTGAGATTTTTGAGCGAGTTCAGGTGAGGTTTGGTTCGTCGTAGATTCATTATCTGCAAAATGAGTGACACATTAACAGTTTCTGGGTGATTGATTTCTAGAAGCAGTTGATTTTTACAG
>JAOXYL010000052.1:15791002-15813733 GCA_028564955.1 Terapon puta
AGAGAGAGAGAGAGAGAGAGAGAGAGAGAGAGTACGGAAAGTATTGTGCAATGACCAGTGACTCTGAGGTTGATAGTCTAAATAGTGAACACAAACAGAAAGAACTACAATCTAACATGGGTGATTACAGCTTGTCAAACATCTCTGTGAGTATTTTGAATTTTTGCTGCATTACTCTGTTGAATACTTATAAGGATCCTGTTATTGTGTGAAGTCTCCATGGAGCAACAAATCTTATCTTTTGATGGAAAAGCAAGCTGCCACCCAACAACAAACAGACGTAAGAGAGGCAGAGTTTAGGATGATGTTGCCTGTCTGGGCGCACCGATCCAAGTTTTTTTCTCCAGCAATGACACCATCGGTAGAGCTGTGCTTACTGGAAGTGACTCATTTAGCAGCTCTTGCCCCCAGACTCTGATTTAAGGCTGCTCGACATGTTTCCATGGCTAGGATAGAAAGGTATGCCAATGGAAGGCCTGGCTATCTGTTGTGATGTTTCCCCGTTTCGACCAAGTGTGTATTTTACTTTGGCCAAATATGGTTGGTGAGCAGAAGGAAGGAGAGAAGGAAGGAAGCCAAGAAAAGAGGATGGAAGAGCATTCAAAGTCAGCACTTTCTCTGTGTTTTGGACCCTTTTTGAGCTGTTTTTACTGTAAGAGTTTCCCTTTATAGAACCTTAAGGGAGCTGATGGGATCTCTCCAGCCCCGGTGCAGATGGTTTCAGCAGACCTGCGTAAGGATGCTGCATGGATCACCGTGAACCTTATTTCCAGTTGTACTGTAGGTCAACTGTTAGGAGAGGAAATTATGCAAACAACATGTGGAAACCATTTTGGGTGCCTGTGGCATTCCACAGGCTCCTTGGCTTTAACGCAACCAAATGTATGATCATATGGACCATAACTCCGCTCAATTAGCTGCCCCAACCAAGTATCAGCGCGGCACAGCATGAGTTGAAAAAAAAGAGAGGAAAAATAATCGAAGTGAAGGCGTGAGTAGATGAGTAATCGAGGTAAACACAGCTGCTGGCTTTTATTGAGTGGCGTTGGAGAGCTGGAATGGGTCAAACCAAGGGGAAAAATCTTGTGATTGAAAATAACTGCGCACACATTTGATGTAACAAGTGTCAGTGTGTTGGAATGTTTTGGTTGGTCGGTTATTGTCTCTTTCCGTGCGCTGGGTGTTGGGGTGGATTCGGTCGTGTCAGCACAAAGCGAGGTTAGATAGGGTAGACACTTCGTGATGCTGCATCGAGAGGACTCAGCAAGACTGTTAGACACTCAGTGAAATGCATGTGAGCGCAGTGCATAGCTTTGTTTGTATCACAAGAGACACCGAGTGAGAAAAAAAGGGCACGGGGAGGGAAAAAAATAAAAGAGCGTGTGTTTAAGTGTTTGAGTTGGTATTATTTCTATGTGACTTGTTTACAGTAGATACTGTAGATGAGTCAGTGTGTTGGGCATGCTCGCATTGTGCAGTTATTGTAAAACATCTAGGTCGATCTTTGAGAGTGCATGTGAGTGCACATGTGCTGCGATGCGTTCAGCAGACAAGCTATTGTGAGTCGTATGTACACAGCACATATGTTGGGGGAAGGGGGGGATCGCTCACACACACATTCAGACATACATGGTGTAACACAAGCGTGCACACTAACAGAGCCTCTGGGGATAAAAGGCAGTAGCCTACTCAAAGAGCCCCCACCATTAGGGCAGGAGTGTACTGTCATCCCTTGGGCCGGGGAGGAAGACAGAGGGAGTATGTGGGTGTTTGGTGGTGGGAAGGATGCAGGTTATTGAGAGGATGCTAATCTAATGCATCCCACCCCCCCTGTTATGGCGTGATATGTGCGTAGGGTTTCGCTCTGACCCCTCTGCTCTGGTGCATAGAAAGCAAGCGTAACCTCTGCATGAGAGGAGCAATCATTGGGTGTTGTGATTCACTTGCTTTTACCCTCACAAATACGTTCTCATGAGGTTTTATTAACATATAACACAGACCGTTCACAATGTTTGGCATTTCTCAGCATCGTAGCGGATTCCTCTCACTGTAGCTATTAAAGCACTCATGAGAAAATGTTTGCAGGTTTTTCAGTATTTTATTTACTGTGATTTCTGTGCAGGACTGTGCCCCACGCCGAAACCCCTGTCAGTTTGAGATGATTATTAAGTAGTGCAGCGTGGTCACCTCAACCTCGGACCTGTGCACTGAGAGTAAATAAGAGACCAGAACGGAGTCGCTGAGTGCATTTTTTTATTGATTCACTGGAGCTTGCCTCTTTCTCTCTATATCCCTCTTCCTCTCTCTCTCTCTCTCATGCACACATACAGTACAGCCCCGCAGTGTGTAAACCTCATCATAAACATGCAAAGAATAGCACGGTGTCTTCCTGAAAGGTTGTGCTAATTACTCCGCGCGTTTGTATCCCGGGCTTGCTCGGCTCCACCTCCCCCCCTCCTTCGGTACAAGTGAGGTTTTTGTGTCAGAGGCTATTTTGGATGCACAGCCACTGACCCTACTGCATTTACTGAGGTGTGTGTGTGCGCGTGCGTGCATGCGCTTGTCAAGGGTGTTCTAGAGAGGTCACCTGATTATGTTGAAGCAAGAAGACCCCTTAGTGTATTGGCTCTTTGGGAGCTGGTTTGTGGTGTTTGTTTGTGTTTCTTAAACACCCTCACACAGAATATCCAACGTATTCTTTCTCATGATTACATCAAAATGATCTCCAATTGGACATAAACTGTCTGGAATGGTGTCACAAATTGCTTTGACTTCTAAGTCGAAGCCTTCTTGAGTAATGCCACCTCACTTTAGCGCTGTCACGGTCACAGCTTGTTTAGCTGTTTCTCTGCTGCATTTGAGGCACATGATGCAAGAGGATGTCAGACTCTTCTGTTTACCTCTCTCCGGAGCACTGTGGAGGAGTGTGTGTGTGTGTGTGTGTGAGTGAGTGTGTGTGTTTGTATGTGTGTGCGTATTTGCGCATGTTTTTGGTGTGTGTGTGCATACTGTAGGTGTGTGTGGGTGGCTGTTTGTGTTGAATGGGCATCTTTATTCTTCTTTCATGAGCAGGGCTGCAATATTGAGAGACAGAGTTGTGTGTGTGTGAGTGTGTGTGTGTGTGTGTGTGTGTGTATGTGTGTGTCTGTCTCTTAATCTAAGATAAATATGGTTCATTGTGGGTGCAGGCAGAGGTCACAAGGTTTGTGTGTTTGTGTGTGTGTGTGTGTGTGGTAGCCAGATTGTAGAACAGAGCAAAGGCTCAGGAAGTCAGCTTTAAGAGAAGTGCATTTGACACACAGACAGAGACTCAGACAAACCAGACAGCGACCAACTCTTCTTTTCGCTTTGAGTGTTTCCTCTCAGAATAAGTAGCTTCTTCATTTCCCACAGTTTCACAAAGCTTCAGAAGTGACTGAGGTGGTATTGGCGGAGGTGGGGAGCTTTCACAAAGACAAACAAGTCACGAAAAAAAAGTATAAAAGAGTTTCCCTTTTTTCAGACAAAAAAATGGCATTTTAGGAGCTTTTATTTTAACATGCAACATTTTAAGAGACAGTATTATTAAGTATTATTACTGACACAACTGTGATCTGTGTGGGTTAGATAAGTGTGTTTGGGCTGACTTTTAAAGTGTGTGACAATGTGAGTTGTTTTCAGTGTTCTTCAGTGTGTTTAGCTTTGTTTCTGCCTACTGTTTGAGCACCTTTTATTAAAAACTGTACATTTGTTTTCTTGTGTAAACAGACTGACACAGCTGTGGTGCTGTACTTAGTGTCCACTCAGCAAAGTGTTTCAACAAATGATTTTCGTGCGTGTGCATGTTCTCGTGAAGGCAGTGGACTTGAGCTGCATCCGGCGACCTCATCCCCCTCATCCCGACAGGATTACTGACACAGGATCCCCCCTGCCCCTGGCAGAAATAGCAAGGACCCAAGGGCAATCCACCAGAATATGGGAACTTCCGTGTGCAAGTGTGTGTTGTTTGTGTGTGTGTGTGTGTGTGTGTGCGTGTGAGTTGTCTGTGTATTTACATGGGTATCAACTCTCTATAAATGGAGCTGGTTTCCTCCCAGGTGCTGAGCTCGAGTAAGAACATGAGTTCACTGCTCTGTCTCTCGCTCATAAACACACCCCCTTCATTTTACCTATCCTCTTAAGTCAGTGCTCCTGCTTTAGAGAGAATTTACTGCACATTAGACTGCATTCTGTGTCTGAAGGAACATTTTTAATTAGATGTGTACAGGAACTTACATAATAAGGTCATTGTGCAGGGATAAAGAAATTTGGCACTCCACATTGTTACTGAGCTCATTTCCACATACAGATGCTGTCAAGCCCCCTGTGCCTAGGTTCATTTAACTGTACAAGGACCTCACTCTGCATTGCACAAAATGCAGTTTTTGATTAAATAACTCTCCGATGTAACACGGACCATTTAAAACTTCAAAATCAGCAGTCTGTAGTTTAGTCCCATATTGTGTCTGTTCTTCTAAACTGGGACACGCTTGTGCATTTTTGAGATTTTCTCAAAGTCTCCCCACCACAATGAAACTTGATTTGTACTCTGACGTGTGGATCAATCAGATCAATACTCACCCTTTGCCATCTCCACTCAGCCAGCGCAAATGGTTTTAGTGTCCACCTTTGGGGCTGTCTCAGGCTATTTTCCTCCGCATCTACAGTTTTACACATGCTTATTTCTTCCCGTCGATAATATGCCCCCCACACAACTGGCTTTAAGAGTGGCCATGCAAAGCGTAGCCATCTTTACAATGGATCTTAGTTATCTGTTGCTCAAAAGAGGCTCTTCAAATAAAATGATCCTTTATTATGTGATTATTGTGTCACCCCAGCTCTGTGATGCCTAGGGATGGAGCCATTAGTTGGTTTTTGAATTGCAGGCTGTATCTCTGACTGCAGTAGGGAGCCCCATCACTCCTGTACGCCACATCAGATTCAACAACAAGTGAAGCCTGGATGCTATCAGACAGATAGAGGATGACATTCCGCTTAAATTGATGGGACCTGATAAGCTCCCAAAGATTGGCCGTATATCCCAGAGATGAAAACGTCCAACACATAAAAGGTATATTCTGTCTAATAATAGCTGTGTTCATGAAGAAAGCTGTGTTTTCCCTCTGTGGAACTGATTTATTCCCAGAGGAAAAGGGCAGGGTGTTTTGAGGTAAAGTGCATCAGTTGAGTGCATCTCTAAGGAGTTTTTAACCCTAAAGGAAAGATTTTTCTCTTTTTTTTCAAAGGGTAGTGCATATAAACTGTGGTTTAATACTGTTGTGCTTGTCGAGGGTTAGAGATGTCCACGCTTCTATGAACAGCGAGGTAGCAGCACTCTGCTCTCTTGAGCCCCGTTCAAAAATGTCCCAGAAGCATCCAAAAGACTCCGCTCGCTGCTCCTGCCAAGGAAAATACGGCTTATGAAATGGAAATTCTGAGACCATTCACAGAGTGCCAGGAATGATTAGAAAAAAGACTATGTCCATCTCAGTACATCCAGGAGTGAAGTCTGAGGGAAAACACACCCCCCCACTTTGCTCACACACGCATAGCACACAGCACTGACACCGTTTACCTGGTATGTGCTCAAGTCATTAAAGGGGAATTCCACCCATTTTATACTGAAAGGTCAGTTACCTCGTCATGGGGAGTCCTACTCAGCCTGTGAAAACAGTCGTTATGTGTCTTCTGTGGCTCTGAAGGGAGTTTTGTCAAATCTGACAAAATAAGCCCTGATGATGTAATCAGGGTTTGCAGACACATTTATAACAGAGCACCTGGGTTAAAAATTCAGGACATCAATTCTAAAGATGTGGATATTTACCAGAAAGGTAGAGTCTAATGAAAAAATTAATACTATTGGTTGCATCATGGAAAATGCTGAAGCCAATGTGCTAAAATAGTATATTTGATTTGGAGAGACTGTTATCTGTCTAGTGAGGTTAAATGTGCACTGAATTATTGATTTATATATTTAGAAGATATTAACACTTACATTTAAAGAGCATTTCGTGTTTTTTGCTAAACAGAGGAAGTGAGCTGAGGTCAGCCACTTTCACCTCACCTTCTCCTCTTAAAGTCCAGCTCCTCAGTAGAACTTGTGTCAAGGAAATGCATCACAGCCAACTCTCAAGTTTGAAGGCATCTTGGCCAAAGTGTGTAACAAATATACAAATCATAAAACTTTTTGAAAATGTTTAGACAGTCTATATTTGAGAAGCCCGAAGGGAATCCAAGATCGATAGTGGTTAGCCAGACTTATTTATCTGTTGTTGCATTTATGGGGTATAATAAACTCAGTTACTAAGTATTTCTACAAATCTTACATGCTGTTTAAAATCAAATTTATATGGCACAGTATATTTTTACAGAAAAACATGTCAAGAAGTCAGAGTGTGGTTGTGACTAAATGTGTTGTTTTGGCTTTGTAGGGCAGCACTGACCTCTGTGGGTTGACGGTTCAAGCCTGTTGAATCTTTGACCACACCAAGCACTGAATTTGCCTGGGTGCAGTCACTCTTTGAGTAGTAACTCTGCAGGGAACTATTTGAGTGGCTCTCAAGACCAGAATGAGGCCAACAAGATGAGGTCATAAACCAACGCAGCTTAACATGAAGCAGACTGAGGTCGAGATTGAAAATCAGCTGTGATTCAGCTGTGGCTCTATTGTGTCTACGCCGCCTTAGCAAGCAAGATTAATGATTGTGATATATTAGACCCTTACTTTCCAGGGTTTAAAAGTGTCACTCAGCCAGTTCTCTTTTCCAGCAAGCGTTCTTCTTTTTCACCTGTCTAATGAGCATGTTGTGTGTGAATGCACTCGGCTTTCACTAGTTTTCTAGTTGCTGCAGCGAGTGAGTCAAAAGAGAGGAAGCGGAGGAGTGTGCTGGTGAGCTAGCAGTTGTAGGCTGGTTATCAGGCCAATGTGTCACACTGGGGTGTCCAGGGGCACAGAAAAGGGAAGTGAGTTGAGGCAAAGAGGCCAGCGGCGCACAATATATGCAAGACACAGGAAATGCTCATCTCACGTCACCTACATCTGTCCTTGTCGGGCGCCTGCATGTATAACACGAGTGAGCCATTTGTTTATCATTTGCTACATTTTCAAACGTTCTTCCCTGCTGTTTCCCTCTCCTGCGTTCCCTTCTTCTTTCCTTCTTGTCTTTGGTAGAGCACCGGGTGGGAGGGGGTCTGTTGGCATTCTTGCACCGTGTGCTTTGCGCTCGACCGGGCCTTGGCTCGGGTCCATATCCCCTCTCTACCCTCTCTCGCTTCTCTGACTCCCGCCCCTCCTCCTCCCCACTAAACACCCTTCCCCCCTTCCTCAACCTCTTCAACTCCCTTTGGTTGCTTCCCTAACCAGCGCTCCTGCCAGGAACTCTGTGCTCTTCAACAAGCCTCCGCCCTCACTCACTTCTCTTGCTATCACCTTCCCTAACACTTGCTCATGTATCTCCCATAATTCACGGCCCCCATCCCTTCCCCTCAACCTTTTCCGTCTCGCTTCCATCTCAGCCCGTGGCAGCAGGTCCGGCCTCTGTGACACAGATGCACCCAGTTGCTCTGGGCGCTCGACATGGGAACGAAGCATTGGCGGGGCCGTCTGTTGCGTTGTGTGTTTTCGGGGTGTGTGGTGTTCGTGTACGCGTGTGTGAGTGTGTGCAGAGAGAAGGAGAGATGAAACTGAGAGAAGAGCAGCCAGATACTAAATCTGGTTTTATGAGTTTGCTTAAGCTTAACTTTCACTTAAACAACAATTTTAAAAAAATTGTGTGTCACAGTGGTGTGAGCACCACTGCATTAATCGGTCTTCACACATTCATCGCATGTGCTTAGAGAGAATGAGCAGGTATGATAAAAGGCAGGTCATGAAGGGCCCACAGACCTGCTCTCCCTGCTCATTTGTAGGCTTGTTAGGATTTTTTACGTTTTCTTGTGTTGCGTGTGGTTGTGTGGACGCCTTGCACATGCGTGCATGGGTGGGTGATGTCACCAGGGTATGAGGTCAACATTTGGTCTCAGAGGGTCAGAGGCTTTCTAGAGTTTGTCACCTCTAATTGATCCAGCTAGTCCGTCCAGGGTTGGTTTGCCTGGGCTTCAACGCCCCCCTTCTCCAGCTATCTGCATCAACTCGTTCGGCACAGAGCTGATAACCAACGGGCGAGCTCGGAGACAGTAAAGCTGTGGTGGGAGTTTCAGTTCATACTTTGAAATGCATTAACAGACACAAACAGGAAAGCAAAGAGAGAGCAGCAGACATTGTAATATGTATATTTTAAGCACTTTTGCTGCTATGACTGGCCTCAATCTTCACCTGTTCCCCTTTTTTTTCTCTCTTTTTTTTTACATTCGAGGGATTTTGGAGGGGACGGGAGGGCAGATAGCAGAGAGAAATGAGATGCCTCAACACTCCACTGCCCTCCACTCTCCATCCAACTCCCCCACACACCTGGGATGGCCATTTCATTTCAGAGTGCAGCAAATGGAAAGGTGATCTTAATCTACCCTGTTTCCCTCTAACCCCCCTCCCTCTCTCCATCTCCCACACACAGAGCCTCATACCGCTGATGGACAGCACACTGCTGGTTGCCTAAGCCTGCCGCCAGCAGACCAAATTTAGTGATGGAGAATACTGCATGCACATCGGTTTATTGCCCTGAACAAATTCTCCTCATTTCAAACCCAATCTTTGTTCATGTTGTTATCTTTCGTGGTTTGTGATCTTGAAGCACTAACTGGCAGGTGACACTCGACTTTGGTCCGAGTATTTTAACATGACCTCTTCGATACTGAGCTCCCTTCTGTTAGCTCATTACTCAGTGTTAGGTCATTCTCGCTGCTGTTAGCTCTTTGGTCATTACAGTCACAAGCAGAGGCACGCAATGGCCATTGATTTCCTATGAATAGCCTGCTGCAGGCCAGTTCATTAGGAAGGTGATCACAAACCACTGGATTAACTGGACTGTAGGCACCTTGGGAGAGGTTGTTGCTTTCAAGAAATGTGCTGCTCTGACTGTGCCATGCTGGTCAATTTGAATGATGTTTGATATAATTTCTTTCACATTTAGTGCAAAGAACTAATAAGTTTGGAAACTTCTTAAAAGCTCAAATTAGAACCTTTTGAAAAAGTGAAACACCCCATGAGAAAGTCAAGATTTAATCTCCTTCTGAAAATGTATTTTTCCTCTGAGAGGGGAGAAAATGCCTCTGCCAGAATGATGGTCATCTTGAGGCAAACAAACCTCACTTTCTGCCTCTCTTAGTGCACTCCTCTCTCTTCTTCTCCTCAACACATGGCTCGAGGCTGGACTGAGGCTGCAGCTCCACCCGCCCGGCCGTTACTATGGCAACACTATCTGGGCCTACCAAGACCTGAAGCCGAAGGACATCCTGGACAACAATACAATAGCAGCACAGCCAGGGTACCTGAGGGACTTAGACCTGAGAGGCGAAATCTGGGGGGTTGCAGATTGAGAGAGTAAATCCTCCCTCTTTCTCTACCTCCCTCACACACAAACAGTCAGGATTAGCCTTTTGCTTGAGAATCAAAGAGGTAGTGGAACAATACTTGGCATTAAATGATTTTTCTGTTGCAATTTTTCTTGAAACCAGTTAAAAGAAATGTTTTTAATATCAATCTTGGGTGGATTTTCTGGTGAGTAAAAAAATAAAAATCTTGATTATCAGAAAGGCCGTGTGGACAGTATATCTGAGGTGGTCAGTATAGTTTGGTGATCGGACAGCCAGCGGCAGAGAAAGTGTATGTATGTCATTCGCGATTGGCTGAGCTTTTTTTTCTCTCCTCCACACAAGAACGGTCCTGATGGCTGTGGCGCTGCTGACCGCGAGGACTGGGCCACACGTCCTGCTGCTGGTGCCAGCAGTAGAGAGTAATAGAGATGTTTAGAGTCTATTTGCCTTGCTTGCATTCCTCCATGTACTGCTGCTAAAATAATAAGAGGGAGGGTTACCTCAGGTCGGCCCCAGCTGGGGGATACGGAACATGCATTGTTGTCATTGGCTCCATCTGAGTATCCCTCTTAAAGCCACAGCACGGAGCTGAGGAGCTGGGCACTGCTGCCCACTTTGCTCAGAGGCAAGAGGGGAAGGCTTAGTATTTAGCTGTACAAGGAAGTGTGTTTGCATGTGTGTAAGCGTTCTACTGTGGTATTGATATCACATATATCACCATGAACATAAGATGTTATCTTAAGATGTGTCAAACCACGACAGAGAACAATAACTTTTCCATTCAATTATTGTTTTATTGTTTCAGTGGTTAGAGAGGAAGCAATGTCTGGTTATTGCCAGTTGCTGTTGAGTAACTGTATATCAAAGCAAGCATTTGTATTCCATTGAAGTCTTAAGAGGATTTTATTCAGCCTTATGAAGTGTTATTAGCCCTGCAGCGGCCCACCAGGCAATTGAAAATCTTTATTATGAGAGAGTCATGCTGTTCGCTGACTGAGTTTACCCAGTTAGTGTGCATCTTTTGTCTGTCAGCTTCTGATGGTTTTGAAACATGAATCCGTGTCTATTTAAAATGTGTTTATTTCTCAGTGGGTGCGCAACATTGTAGATATCCATGTGTGAATAACTGAGTGTGGGACCTGCTTAGTCATGCTAAAACACCCGTCTTACACCTCCTCTGTATCCCTTCACAGGCAGCCTAAGAAACAGGATGTTAATGCTTGACGGAATGCCTGCAGTCCGAGTCAAAGCTGAGCCCCTGGAATCGGAACAAGGGGTAAGAGAGCAGTTGTTTTCCAGACAACCACCCCACCCCCCCACTCCCTCTTTTTTTTTTTCCTCCTGCTTTCCTTTCTCTCTCTCCTCCTCCCGGCAATGGGCCGATAATCACTCCCAGGCCTGAGCGAGTGAGTGTGTGAGCGTGGGGGCTAAGAGGAGTGGTCGGAGAGCATGGTAGTAAGCAGGAAGAGGAGAAGAACCAAGAAGAGGAGAGCCACAGCTGGAGCAGGAATGCATTGGGGGGGTTTCAGGGAGGTGACTGGGGCCAGCAGAGAGTCCGCGCTGGCTGAGGGCGATTGCGCAGATGCAATCGCTGCTCCGGGGAGGAGGGTCACATGGGAAACTCTTAAATCTTATCTATCTCTGTCTGTTCCTGCCCCCTCGACATCTCTCAGTTTCCCCCTCCCATCCCCTTATACCCTTTCTTTAGGACCAACACACATAATAATCTCTTTCTCTCGCACACACAGGCAAACACACACAGACAACAAACACTCCACGCTCCACTCTTCCTCTGCGCACACTATCAGGGCTCCATCTCTTCCTCTGTTGTATCTCATGCATGCCTCTGCTCTCTCTCTCTCTGCCTCTCTGTCACCTCTGTGCTGTTCCTATCTCTCAATATGAATTCATCACAGGGAAGAAGTTCTTTGTCACCACTCAAATTGTCAGTGCTGTTGCATTCGCACCAGCAGTGTTCCTTTCCCTTTCATGAGTTTGTTTTACTCAAAGGGCCACATTGCATAATCCGCTTTCACATTTTGAGCTCTATGTTAAATTACAGTGTGTATGTCGACCGTGTCACAAAAAAACATGGAGCTACCTCACACAGGGCTTTCGTTGCCCACATACAGTATCAGCGCTCTCTGGTCCAACATACCTAGAAATGAAGTGGTCTTGTTATAGAGAAGCTGTTGCTAGGTTACAAGGGCTTTGTGTGGCTGCCACAGCTGTGTGTGCAGTGGGCGCAGGCCACTTAATATTTGTAATCATGACGAATTAGTGTTCAGTTAGTATTGATTTCCATTCATAACATATCAATACTATCTTGGCCCCCGAATATATCACCAAGAGTACTTTGTGGAAGAAGAGCAAAATAGTTTCTATTTGTTGAGACGAACCTGAGAGCATTAGCCCATGATGGATGGGAAAAATACCAGCTGCTGATAAGCCACCAGGTTATCTCAAGTCTTGCAGAGAATTGTGCAGTGGCGTAGGTGCTTTTGCTTTTTATTGATATGAATTGAGTCTGTCTCCCCACATCTAAAGACCTGAGAGTGAGGCAGCAGGTGGTTTACTTTCTGGGTGTCCTGCTCTCAGCTGAGGCTCAAGGGTCTGAGAGCCGTGCTTCTGTGCTGCTACCTAATACCTGGGGTTTGAAGTCATTCTCCATATGCGTAGTGATGTCAGTCACAGACAGGATGTGAGCACTGCAGCCCACACGGCTTTGAAGTGCACCGAGATCCAATCTTGCCCTAACAGACTGTGCTTCCCTTTTAGACGGCAGACAGACAGTTTAGGCTGCTGCAGAAATGTGGTCTTCATTTGGGTGGCAGGGGGCCAAGGGTTTGCTGGAAATGGTCTGCCTCGTTAGACAATTCGCCCGCAAGGGGCTGGAAAATCTGCCCCGCTAACCAGTATCCCCTAATAAAGACAATGGCATGAGGACAGAGGCAGGCAGGCGGGTCGAGCATATCTTTATACGTGTGTCAGTGTGTGCAAGTATGTGTAGGTTGGAGCGCATACATGTGTTTGTATCTGTCAGAATGAGAGTGGGGGTGGCTTAAGTTTTCCACTTGTGCTGGTTGAGATGTGTCTGAGAAGCTAACCCCAAACTCTCTGTTTTCACTTTTGTGAAGCACTGTACACTCTGTTGTTTTAACCTTTCCACACAAGCATTCCCCTTTTTTGCACAGGAGCCTTACAGGATGGGCCGATTCTAGCCAGTTGTCAGTAACCAACATTATTCCCAACTGTCATGATCATGATCAGTCCTCCAATAAATGTGAAGGCCAGAATAAAAGTGGGCTTAAGCCTTTTGAATAAAGAGATCTCAAACTTTTTATACACATATAGATGTACCATTTAAAAGTGCATCAGCCAAAACAATCACCCATGTTCAGTTTAGTTGACTCAAGTACTTTGCCACAACATTTTTGTTTGGGTCGCTTTTTAAAAAAAAAAGTTTGAACAAAAGTAGTTCTAACATGCATTTCATTGAACACATTACATGTTAATATGTAAAATGACAAAGTTTTGTAACTCCGCTGCTTCACTTGTTTTTATCTATTAATGTGGGACAGTTTCAATTAACTGCAGGAAACAACCGTGACCTTTGATTTTATCCAAGAAGCTTCCTCACATTACTTCTTAGATGATTTTGAAATGACCATGATTAGCTGTGCACCTTGCTTGTTTTGTACATTTTGTGTTAGTGAACAGAAAAACATTATCTATTAGTTTACTTACTTGATGGGTCGGAGAGGCCAGCAGTGCAGTAAAATAAATTTGAGCAGATGGTTACATAAAAAGTCATAATTTTTCTGCACTTTTCAATGACAGCCACAATAGAAAGTGTCTTGTGTTACCTATGTTTAATGAAATCACAGGTGAATGTTTTCGTCATTTTACTGTAAATACATATAGGGCCTGTGCACCATCAAGACTAGACTACAGTGAGGTGGCCTACCAAACAACTGTAAGACAGGGAAATTCAATATGCACTTGCTCAGCAAAAGTTTGAACAACGAGGAACTGCTTCCATAAACGCAATAAGGCATTTGAGTAGTTTGTATGTTGCTACATTGATTGTACCACAGTTAAAGAGGTGAGGCGCCGGCAAGCACACTGTCAAACAATATCACATGCCTAGCATAACATTTATGTGTTACTCATTGCTTTTATGAAAACGTCCACTAACAACAATTTTCATTTTAATACATCATAGAGGTCCAGGTAATGATTTTAACTGTACAAGTTAATTTATTAGTTTTCCACTGGTGATCAAATGCAGACTTTAAGTGACATCATATATCATATATCATCATATAGATATTTGAGAGCCAGACCCATAAATAATTTTTTTATGGCAAAAAAAAAGAAAGATTCACGGTTGTCAGTGCTCTCTAGTGGTGGACCAATATTATCCTTTGTATTTATGATGTACTCTATCTTGCTGCTCATTATTTGGCATATAATGTATTCACTGGATATTTGGCTATTATTCAATGCAAAAAGTGAATATTAGCCTGAGGCTCAAATTCAGAATCAATTCGCATGAACAGGTGTGTGTGTGTATATATTTGCCACGGCAGCTTTAAACCCAGCACGGCCAATCAGAGCTTGAGAATACAACAACACATCTGTTTTGTTCATCATGAAACACTACGGAGCAGCATTTAGATTACACTTGTTGTTGGCACATGTATATTTTCATCAGCTTCCTCATTTCAGTCTGTCTTCTTTTAGGGAGATTTGGCAAGACTGTAAAGCTTTAGTAGCCAGCTAGAGGCACTCTTAGGAGCACTTACTGAGCAAGTCAAGATTTCCAAAACACCAAGATCAGCCTTAGCAGATCTGGTGACTTCAAAGCCTTCAGGCAGTATAGCTCCAGGCAGACTGTGACACTTGCATCCTATACAGAACATGCAAACACAGAGAGACCACGCGCAGAAGCAGATGGGTGATAGCCTGAGGGTCTGTCAAGAAAGGCTACAAGGGTTGATGCAGGAGTTGATGTAAGAGACGCAAAAAGGACATTTGACATCGCAAACATCCGTGTTAACGGTTAACAGATATTTCTTTTGAAAAGTTTATCAAGGTGAAGCTATGGAGCCAAAACGATAGATGGGTAGTTAAATGGCCGACATGCAATCAGGAACTTAATCAAATGAGAACTCAGACACTCAGCTTAAGAGACTAGATGAAGCTCTGCAGCAGCTCTTTACTTTACGTCCGCCTATTTAGCTTTCACATTTCATGGATGGTGTGTAACACGCTTGTGTCAAGTAGGGGTAACCAGATACAAGTTTTTTTTGTGTATTTTCCCCATTTTTGGAGAATAATGCTTGATAGTGTGTGTTACAGACGAATTAAAAAATGATGTATATTTCTTGTACACACCAAATAAGGGGACTTAAAATAAAGTCTTCCAGACTTTGCTAAGTGGGAGGGTCACCGGTGACACGGAGTGGAAATATGCTGCTTTCATTTCTTACTACTTGAAATATTGCGAGAATAACAGCAAGTACAAATGAGTCTTTCTCTGAAAAACTCGGTGTCACATGATTGTGTCCACATGAGTCTCCACCCATCAGAGTTATGACTTAAAAATCACCCCTGGGATGTATTAGCTTTAAGAGTAGACCAAACAACTCAACGTTTGCTACTCACAAATGGAGCATTGAGTTAATAAAGTAAGTAGAGCCCAGCTGATTGTCAGTCGGCTTATCCACTAGCCGCTGTGGCTACCAGCTGACCAATCATCTAAAATCCAATCATGTTCTACGGGTGTACAGCTGAGCCATTAAAACCCAATACCTCTCATTACTCAAAGCACTGATATTTGTAGCATTGGCATGGCTATTGTTGGCTAATAATTGTGTGTGTGTGTCTCTATTAAAGGGGATTAGTTTTCGGAGTAGAATCCTCATTGCTTCCTGGACTTTTTTGAACTCAAAGAGCAGAGTCTTTTTTCCGCCAAATATAACTGCATAACTATTGGCTATAAATGGTCAATTCCTTGAGGGAAGTGCCTCTGACTTAACTGTACCACTAGAAAGAAACAAAGGAGTTTCCACGAATGAGACATAGTGATTTCTTCACCACCAGTGCAGCAGAATTGATCATCTCATCTTTCACAAAGACTTGGATAAAGTTTTAAAATGCCCTTTTTTGTCCAAAAAAAAGATAATTACACATTCAAAATTTTAAATTAGTTTATAATCCCCCTAAAAATGCTTGCTGGGTGGTATTATGAAGCAGACCATAATGTGCCGTGAACCTTGAGCTGACACCACCGACCTTAAGCTGAACCCCACTGAGGCCCAGAGGTCATCAGAGGTTGTCAGAGGGCACATTTCATGGAGTGGGGTTTGTTTTCCAACTGAGGAGGAGTTACGCAGGGAGATGCACAGTTTGATTCATGGGGTCGTAACATTTCCTGTAGGCCAAAAGAGAGTATACAAGCATGGAGTAAAAATAGTAGGCTACTACATAAAAGGATATACACACAGACACACACACACACGCGCACACACAACCACTCAGAAAAATTCGTAATTCACCACAGATCCAGTCCCAGCCAGCATTACATAAGGAGAAAGAAATGTGAGTCTCAGAAAACAAAAGTGAGGATGAAAAATGGTACCGAACATTTTTCATTTCTGGTGCAGCTGCGATCGGAGTGTGAGTTTTTCCCTTTACTTTAATGAGCCTTTCCTGTATGATTAGTAAAAATCCTGGATGTACTCACTCCCTGATGGGCCTAACTGTGACTCAGCCTTTGAAAGGCTCCTCTGTGAGGATCAACAGCACTCACCACACGCTGTAGAACCCCTCCCACATCGAACATAGCCAGTCTAGATCTGCTACATCACATCTAACACAGGCCACTTGACATTATAGCAAATATTGCAATATCAAAGACCGTCCGAAGTATGGGAGGCCTGAGGGACAAATAGCTGGTAGCGGGGTGAGTGTCGCTTTTCTGCTGTGCATGTTCTTCATTATCTTTTCCACGTAAACAGGTTCCTGAAACTTGTGCAGACAGATGGAGCGGTAGTGTTACAGTCTGCTTGGTGTTAAGTGAAAGATGCGTTGAGGGATACAGTAAGCCACCAGCGTTGGCCTTAGGAGGCCCAATCGCTGAGAGACAGAGAGAGACGGTCAGGAAATTGAGCCCATATGATGTTTTTCCACCGTCACAAAGGAGATTTAGGAGAGATACAAGGGGGAGCCAAGGGAGCTACGTTTCTGTGGGAGTGATGGAAAACAGGAGGAAGAGATAGAGAGAGAGAGAGAGAGAAAGAGAGAGAGGGAGAGAGAGAGAGAGAACAACCCACGCCAAGAGGAAAGAAAGAGAGAAAGGAGACAGCGAGAGGAGGCGAGTGTGAGAGACACTATCTTTACTCCCGTGTTTCATCTGCGTATGACATCATGCTAACCAAGGGGACTACACAGAAAGAGTTGGATGCTTGAATGAACATAAGGAAAATAGCTGCTCCTTTCTCAATCCCTGTCACAGCGTGTGCCTTTTTGACATGTATCTTTCATGCAGTATTATTGTTCCTGAAGTTGAATGTAACAAAGACAATAGTCCCTGACGTGAATTCATCAACATTCATCACTGTGTGGTATGACTGATTAAAACGTTTTCCTATTGTCGCAGGACAGGAGTGAAAATATTATGTTTCAAGTGAAAAATACATTAATTGTAGACAGTAGTGACATTGTGTAAGACAGTGTGAAGTATTTTTAAAGCATTAAAATAACAAAATCAACTGTTCTTCTTTTTGCTCCTGCAGTCACCTAAAGTGCGCCCTTATTCTGCGATGGACGGCGTCCCCTTCTTCCTCAGCAGAGTAAAACCCGAGCCTCCAGAAGACCTGCTCGCTCACGACCTGCACTTCCACACACAGACCGAGCCTGTCGACCTGTCAATCAACAAACCCCGCCCCTCCTCTTCATCCACCACCCCCACCACCACCTTATCATCCTCCCCTCTCAGATCTGCTTTCTCCCCGTCCTCTTTATCGTCGTCATCCTCCTCCTCCTCTCCGTCGGTCATCACCTCAGCCTCATCGGTGCTCACGCCGGGCCCTCTGGTCGCCCCCGGAACCGGGGTGAGAGGTCAGCCGTATTTGCACATCCTGCACTCTGTGCCGCCGCCTCCATCCAGCCCTCTGAGCCTGCAGGGAGCAGGGAAGCTGGCCAGCCATGTTCACCGCATCCCAGTTGTGGTACAGTCACTGCCCCTCATGTACACCACTGCCGTTCGATCACCCTCCAGCCTCAACAACGCCATCATGCTACCTCTGCTGGATGAGGCCAAAAGCCAGGGCAAAGGTGAGGCCACGCTCTCCGAATTTTCTCCATACTCATATTTTTTCCTTTGGGATTTCTAGTAAACCGTACATTTCCTGTTCGAAACCTTGTAATTTCATGTGCGATGTGCCGGCAATTATTTAAGCGCTCATAGAACTGTAAAGCATGAGATGACTCATTATCTGACTTTGTGCTTGTACTATGCTTGTTTTTTTTCATAGCAACCCGATCTGATGTGTCTCCAGTTGTACACTTTCTCCACCTACTGAGAAACATTAGAAATCAACTATCTCGTGAAAAATATAAAATCATTCTTAATTGCTGCTGTCGACCATCCTGACACGCTTCAACAATATCCTTGCTAAGAGTGGTTTAAAAGTCTCCCAAGATAATGAAACACCCCCCTACCCCACCCCAAAAAAAACAAAAAAACAAAACTTTAATTGCAAACCTTTGCAGAAATGTAATAACTGCTCCCTGTCTGATTAGGCTGTCAGAAGTAGCAGCAAAACCGATGACAAGCTGTTAATGCTGGTATATTTGTCTTCAGTCAAAGGGCTGGTCGACACAGCGCTGTAAAAGCTGACTGTGAGTGTGCGTTCTTTCAGAGACGGCCCTTCAGGCGCTGATGTTTCCCCTTCAGAGCGAAGATGAGGTTTACAGGTTGAAAGGCTCTCCTATCTCTGACTGCTGAGATTTTGCTCGGCTTGTCTTGCTTCTCTTGAACAGCCTAAGGTGTACTAAAGAGGGCCACACTAGTTGTTACCGCTCAGTCTATCAAGAAGCAAAATCTTTGGGGCAGCTCGAGCATTAGACCTTGCTGGCCTCGCCTCGGCTGTGTTATTGGTTTTCTCTCTGGGTGTGGTTTTACTGCGAACCACTGGGAATGAGCCTACAGTAGGTGTTTCTGTCCAACTTTGAGCCGTACACAGGGCAACTGTTGGGTTGTAAAAGAGGCTGCCTCTTGTCACTCCCCGCAGGATGGACAGACGTTCTTAAACTTTAACTAGCGCGTCCTGTGCGTACGAAGAAACAAACAGAGATGTGTAATTAGGAGCGTGCGCCCAGACAGACGCTCGGCCGGCTGGGTGGGGTGGTCCCCTCAGAGATGGGCGTTTTAAAAGCGCCGGGTGTCTGCTCCTGAGCAGAGGAGAGAAGGAAGGACAGGAAAAACAAGGCTTGCATAAGAGGGTGTGGATGGATATTGAAGATGGGTGGCACTTGCACAAACACACGCATGCACACATGTACACAGGCCAACATCAGCTCTGCCCAGCTCTGAGGGCAGCAAACACAAAGGAAATGGGGTGAATGAGTGTTGAATGTTGGGTGTGGTGGGTACAGTCACTTTTAATGAGATTGCAAGCAGTAGACAAACAGAACATTTAAACATTTATTGTACTTAATGTGATTTAATGAGAACATTTGCCTTCAAATTCCCGCAGTCAGAATCATATGAAAGATACTGTAAATAAAGTAAGTCATCGTATTTTTTTTTGGTTCCATCTTTTCAGGAGTTTTGCCTCATGAGGGCCCACCCCCCATTATGAAGTTAAAACGGGGATGAATGTGGGTAATGAGGGTCAAGAGCCCAGATTTACCTCGTTTGACTTGATACAAACAGAGCAACCATGTACAATGATGCAAGTCTCAGTCATACTGAAGCTTTCAACATAGATACAAAAACACTTGCATGCACACACACACACACAGGCACACACACTCACACACACACAAACACACACACACAGGTTGGCCATCCTCTTTAAGAGAGGGCGGGTACCCTTCCTTTC
This sequence comes from Terapon puta, assembly GCA_028564955.1. Taxonomy (NCBI): domain Eukaryota; kingdom Metazoa; phylum Chordata; class Actinopteri; order Centrarchiformes; family Terapontidae; genus Terapon; species Terapon puta. The sequence goes on from JAOXYL010000052.1 coordinate 15,810,607, forward strand.
ACTGCTGTCTCCCTGTCTCCGGCAGGAGGTTGCCATGGAAACAGGGCTTGACTGGAAACAACAGGAGAGAAAGAAAGAAATCCGGTGCTCTGCCCACCTCTCCACCACTCCTCCTTTGTGTCCCTCGCTCAAAATACCCCTTTCCAACACACGATGCATTTCTAACTAATTACAGGTTTTCCATAGGGTAGGCGAGCTGGTGACCACTCCGCATGTCTTCGTCTATGACAACAGTTAGAAACCTTTAAAAGCAAAACCTCCAACAGAGTTACAGCATTATTTCTGTGTGCCCCCCCTCCACAGTAATAACACCATGTCTGCTCCTAGCTGTAGACCCTTATTATGGGCCATTATGGCCACAGTCTCGGCTGAGAGGGCATAGGAGGTGAAGTCCTGATAGCTTATAAAAGCACCAGGCTTGCAGTAACTGCAGAACTCGGTGGAAAATGTATCACAATATCTTCAGTGTTTGCAATGATCACATCTCCAGAAACAGGAACAGGTGTTCATTGCTGTAATAATTTTGTTAAGCTTTCTTTCATTCTTCTGTATTTTTTTCTGAATTACTATATAACTTAATCAGTGACTAATTCTGTGGAACTCCAGCAACTCCTTTTTGACAACTAGTCTCTGGCTGGTTTTTATTTTTTTTAACATTCATCTCTCGAGCTATCCAGGATGTACGCAGTCTGTGTCCATGGAGACAGAGATGACAGAATGGCTGCAGGCTCTGGCAATATATTCAATGAGTTGTCCAGGGAAGAAGTTGTCACAACTTGTGGAAAAGATGTAACTTTGTCATGCAGCTCAAGAGGCAGAGACCCCCGCGTTCGTTGGCTCAGAGGGCGATGGCTAATGCCGTGCTGGACAGTGAAATGCGCGGCTTGTTTTTTCTTGGTTGCCTTGCAAAAGGAAAGAATAAAAAAAGGGCCGGAGCTAGCTTGCTAATTATCAGGATGTTCACTGAAAAGAGTACAGACTTTTGTGTTGTCTTCAGGCCTTTTATGTGAGTTTGTCATTATCATGAATATGATTCCCTGTCAGTTGCACATGTGGGGCAATACAGAGCATAGTGCTCAGAAGAGTCATACACACTCATGCATGCACACATACTTTTAACTCAGGATCCACACACACTCAAATGCACAAATGTTCCCGCTGACTCCCGTGTCTGTGTCCCGTCCTTACAGCACACATAGACCCCAACGGCCTGTCGCCAAGGCAGATCAAAAGTGACAGCGATGACGACGACCTGCCAAACGTGACCTTGGACAGTGTTAATGAGACCGGCTCCACTGCGCTGTCTATAGCCCGCGCCGTACAAGAGTGAGTACTGTGATCTGTACACGTGCATGTGGGAAAAGTTGAATCTCTGTTCTAACTTATTCTCTACTGACCCAAACACCTCTGAAAAAAAATAGCCCTGTATCTTGATGTTGTTATTGTTGCTTGGGAGGTGTGGTCTTGGTGCTTGGACTCCTTACTGCTGTCAGTATGGAGTGTATTGTACTGTTGTCATTGTATTCTTAATGCACAAGATATTTTTTTCTTACTTTCCCTCACACTGCCACTCACCCAAACAGTAGATTGTGATATTACATTGAAGCTATTTATTAAAGTAAATGCTTTTTCACACCTGGTAGTTTCTCACCCACCAACGAAATGAAATAAACAACATGAAGGGAGCATAAAATGCCACTCTGCATTGAAACAGTTTAATAAATATGGGCGCTATTTTTCAAAATGTGTTCAAACATCTTAAAGTACGTGTATACACACATCTCTATTATTGTAGGGGCTTTTATTTTGAAGATGTAGTCCTCTGCCTTGTATCTGGTTCCAGCCTGAGCTGCCAATAGTCACTTTTTCCCTTTCCATTAGCCATTGTTTATCAAGCTCGGGAGGGTTTGGGTCTGAAAATATAAAGACAGCTTCAGATTTAATGAAGAGATGACTACTTGAGGAGGTATAATGAAAATCAACAACAGGAAACTTTTAGAGAGTTTGTTTAAACTGCACAAATTGAAAAAGTACAACGCACATTAAGTTGGGAAATCAGAGCTCTGACATGGCGTTACAGAGTACAGAGGTTTAAAATATTTTCCCTGACATTGCTCAATGTTCGTCACCCTGGATGAGAGTCTCATTTACATAATGAACCCTGTGTAAAACCTCACACTGTGCATTTCTGTGTGCTTTTGTAACTGCCCTATCACATTTGGATGCGTCTGCGTGGGCGTGCATCTATATGCCGGGCTACATATGGCCCAGACACACTATTTGCCCTGTTCGGCCTTCAGACATCACAACTCCTGCAGTGCCAGTCCATCTGTGTTGAATGAGGAATAGTTTCCTTCTCCAGTGGATGACAGCTTACATCCACTATCCTGATCAGAAACAGGAAATCAGGCGCGGACTAACATTTGGCGCGGCCCTGCCCTCATCCCTCTGCCGCCCATAAACCCAGAACAGTCGCAACTCGCTGCCTGGCCAGACTCAAGTTAATGCCCATAGGACTTTTATTTAGACTAACAGTAAGGAAAGTATTCCAGCACTCTGTGAGAATCCTGCTAATGATGTAGCAACATTAACAAGGCTGAGGCCGCCGGTAGCCCCCAACTGGCTGTGTTTTCGTGGTAACAGTCCAACTGACGGGGTTGACATTGTGTACAAGACACTGCATTGTTTGTTTGCGCACTGCTGGCTGTGTGAACATCTACAGTAATGAGTTATTGTGCTGGCATTCTCCAGCACATTGTGGTAGAAACTAGTTCTCTGGCCGGGGATGTTCGGTGGTACAAGAAGAGGTTGCTGTGTTTCAGGAAAGACACACAGCCCTGCTTGCACACACGCACACAGATACTCACTGGAGGACTCAGGTTTCGATGCAGGTTATTGAAAGGGACAGGCGTGCCCCTGAGTGCCACACGTGGGCACCGGGTGGTCAGAGGAGAACAGAGGTTGGCAGGACCCAACCTTTCACTGCCCAAGCTTTCACTATGGAGAGAAATCACCAGCCAGGCTTAGCAATGCCCTGCCAGGGCCTGCCCACACACTCACTTCTCTGTGTGCAAAGTGCAGACTGTGCTGTGTGGAAACTGTGCTCCTGTGTGTGTGTGTGTGTGTG
>JAOXYL010000052.1:15818155-15840468 GCA_028564955.1 Terapon puta
CATCAGGAAATACAACAAATGTCAGTGAATTACACAACCTCCTGTCTACAGCTCCTCTAACACTTATTTTTAGTCAGATGGAGGACACATTCATTCAGGTGTTGATGTGTCACTTTTTATCTTTGTAAGCAGCAATAAATGTAAATATATATGTATATATATAAATTTACACACTTTTCCCAGTGCTGCTACTGTAGCAAATGATATAGTTATATAGCTACTTAAAGAAATATACCTATATATCTATGTTTCATCCAATTTACTACAAAGTAACAACTAGCCATTTTGTAAACCATGCTGCAGCATTTTCAACATTAAATATTTTTTTTCCATTAGCAGTCTTGAACTTTCAAGTACTTGAGGTACAATTATTGTTTTACAGTAACAAATGCAGACCTTTGCACCTTAACTGCATTACTGTGCAATGAAAATGTTCCATCTGGAAAAAATAATCTGGCGATGTTGACTTTGATGAATAACACAGCTCAAGCAAAAATCCGCTAATTGGTTTTCACACCATCCTATTGAAAGAAGCATGTAGCATGCATTTGAAAATTGTCAGAAAAAATGACACGTATACATTTACTTTAAAGTAAGTCTTATCTCCTTACTCTTTACAAGCACCCGTGACCTTGTAAAATAGTACAATCATACAACACGTTCCTTTCATGCTATAAAGCCATTTCTGTAATGCCTCACAGATGTGAACCTCATAGAACGTTACACACATTTTCGTAACTTCCTGTGGTGTAAAAGACCAAAGCATGGCCACTAGTGTCTAATGACAGTACTGGACTTGTGATCTACAAGCGTCTGATCAAGCGCTGTGTGTTCTGTGTGTCCTCTGCAGGGGAAAAGCCATACAAATGCACCTGGGACGGCTGCACGTGGAAGTTTGCCCGCTCCGATGAGCTGACGAGGCATTACAGAAAACACACAGGGGTGAAGCCCTTCAAGTGTGCAGACTGTGACCGCAGCTTCTCCAGATCTGACCACTTGGCCCTGCACCGACGGAGACACATGCTGGTGTGAATTAGGCGGAGAGAGAGACGAAGAGAGATGAAGAGAGATAGAGAGAGAGAGAGATCAATGGAACAATCGCACACACACATACACACTTGCACGCACACACGCACCTACACACACAGGCAGCCAGGGGAGCGGGATCTCCCCATGAATGTTTTTCAGCTGGCCTGGACGCACGTACACACACACACACACACTCAGATGCACACACACACTCTCATCCGTCGTAAGGATAAAAGATGGCGCACAGAGCTTGTGGAGCAGAAAACAGGGTCACTTCTGGATCCTCTTTGGGTTGGAAGGAATAGACGGCAGGATCTGTTATTGTCATTGTTTGGAGTCTAATAGGGAACTGTCTTTTACAGCACTGTTTGTAAATGTTTCACATTGATTTTTAAGATGAACTCGCACTCTTTATTTGGACAAAAAAAAAGATATATATATATAATGCAATCGCAAACTGTCTCTTTTCAGTATCTTTCTTTTCATTCTTGTTCAAATGGCTGCTTTTTCCAGCATTCATAATGTGAAAGACCCCGTTGTATGGAGTGGATTTCCTGTGTGAGGACAAAGAAGTGAGGCCTGGACTGGATCACAAGGAAAGGACTTGGGCCTAGTTGGAGTTACAGGCAGTATTGTTTCGCCGTGCCTCCCTGTGAGTCTGACTCCAGACCAGCAGATGGTGCCGTTTCACCACAGATGGTTTCCTCTGCCCCGCCGGAGCCTGCTGTCCTAACAGGAGGCATGCCATAATCAAAGCTAAAACAGGGCTGGACTCTCACCTTTCCCATAGCCAGCAAACAATAAACGACATTAACTCAAACAGCCACAGCCCGGAAAAGGATCAACCTCATCGACACGTTGACGCCGTTTCAGTCGTTCATTGCTTTTGTTCCAAACAGTGACAAGAGGACAAGCATATCATCACACCAGCAAAGAAAACACACCGTTTCGTGACCCACTCACAGGGCCGGACAACCCCAGATCTCATCAGTGCTGTTCTTTATGTTGAGCCTCTTGAAAGCATTTTCTTGAAAAAAAAAAAAAAATCTTTGGTGGATTTTGTGCTGTGATTAGCAATCAGTAAAGTGCAATCTTAAAGGATAAATATACTTTCAGTATGACAACGTTTTGTTTTTTGAATCTTTTCTTCTTCTTTTTTTTTCAATGCCTGCTTATTGCTTATGTTTGACTCCGAAAAATACAACCCCTCATGTACAGTGAACTTTGAAACAATCAGAGGAGATTTCCAGTATGTGAAGAGAAAAAAAAACAAACAGTAGAGGCACCTTACAGACTCACGCTTTTCATTCTGTCCCAATCTATCTGTTTTTATTATTCAGCTCTGTTTTCTTAGCTGGGTTCGATAGCAAAAAGGAACTTGCTTTGTGGTTTTGCACAGCAGCACTTGACCATAAGCTGAAACCGACATCGGCTGCAGTGTTACAGGGATAGTGTGGTGCCCGATGTACAATACAGAAGAGCAATACATTCTGAACAAAGTGATGAGGAGGAGCGCTCGCCTCCGCTTTTGTTCTGTTTGCTGATGTCAATACCGGAGGAGACGTTTCTAGCTGGGCCAGCTCCTCTCTCGGTACCACGACTCCCTCTGTTGATTGGTGTGTAGCTCCAGCACAAGGCTCTAATCTGACGCGTCTCAGTTAGTGAGTTACTCCGAATCGTTTTCATTTGTTTGATTTTTTTTTAATTTTATTTTATTTTATTTTATTTGTCTCAAATACAGACAGTCACTTGAAATGTTCTCACCTCAGACCAGATATACGTTAAGATTATTTTCTGATTTACCTGAGATGTGGCTACATACGAGGCTGAAAAATGGAGGAATACACATATGCACGCATGCACACACAAGTGAATATATCAAAAACACATCCATGTGCACCCACATGAACACATTATATGTGTCAAAATACTTTTTCAGATGCATTTACTGGCAGAAACATCTTGCCTCTTAGAGAGCATTACTTAACCTTAATCAGGAAAAAGTATATCTTTACAGTCATAATAACATTTTTGCAAGTGTAAGTATCAGGCAAGCCCATATTATTTGAAAGTGCTGCTAAATGCATTTATTGGACTGAAGCCAGCGAAAAGAAATGGTAACCTTTTTGATAATAGCACCTTGAAAACCACACACACATTACATATGCTCATGCACATACACACACACACACACACACACGTCTGCATGCTTGCATCCTCACTTTCAGTAAAGTAGCCCAATCCAGGAAGTCATTCCTACACATGCGCCCAATGTATGTGACCCCCCCCCCCCCCCTCTCACATTGTGATGTAATGGAGAATGGTAATGTATGTTATCATTATTTATGTATCTTGTTTTTGCGCACATGTCATTATGCCCAGTTGTATTATCATTTTGGCAGAAAAGCATATCAGCACCTTGTTTGTTTATTAGTATGATTTTTTTTTCAAATTATTTTATTTCAGATGTCAATTTATAAACAAATAACCACCATCATAGTGTATCATCCATATAATGTATGAGAACATTTTATTATTGAGGGGCACTTCATCATTGCATATAACTCTTTTTCTTCTGTAAAAAAAGGATCTTTTGAAATGTTGTAATATATGTGATAGTGAAGATAAAACTTATTACAAAGTTCTACAGCCTGTATATACATTGGAAAAATAGGGCTTTTGATTAGTAGATACAGGATATACATTTATACATGTAAAGTCTTTTTCAGAGACTGTAATTTATCTAATTTGATATACAGTGAAATGGGGCTAATGGTATTCATCATGTAAATTATCATATGTGATGTTATATGACAATTTTCTTTGGTTTGTGGTTAAATAAGATCATGATCAAATCATTTTTATTCCTAAGGCTGAACCAGTGTTTGCTATAACCAACAAATAATTTATATACATTGACCGTATTAAGGTACTCAATTCCCTGTTTCGCTATTTTGCTATACCCAGACAAGAAATTCTATTGATCAAGCACATATCAACAACACGTGTACTCTCATATTCAATATATGACATTGCATGCCTTAATACACCAGTTTTTTCTGCTCAATTCAATTAGACTTGAATATGGTGTCTCAACAGGACAGGGTGTATTATATTTCCCTTCAGCATCTCTTTCCTCATTTTAAAGCATAATTTTGTAACGGTAACCAGGGTCAAAGTTATGCAATAATAATGAATAGTGCCTCATATTGCAAACTTGTAATATCAACTGCTCTGTGCAGAGTTTAGATTTCAACAGCGTGCTCAAATTAATAAATTTCAAATGGGTGAATTTTGGAGAAAAAAAAAAGCACAGATAACGTTATGCAAGTCGGACCTCTAATGTTTAACTTTCTTCTTTCGCGCTCAGCCTTATGCCATTGTGTCAAATGCAGCATCTTCCCATAACACTTTTCACAGGCTGTTTAAAGCTCATGTTATTACTTTGCTTGCAATAAGCCACTTCCTCTAAGGGGAACAAAACTGAGTTACAAAGGCCTCTTGGTGTTTCAGCTCCATCACATGAATTCAACATAGAGATTCCATGGAAGATAATGAGGAATCTTACTCACAGGGAAGAAAATCCTGTGGCAGGGATTCCAGTCGTAGAGCGACGCCTTTGTTAATGAATACTGATCTTACACTTCTCTATCTGTGCGATATCTATTTTACTTTCTGTGTAACATCTGCTTTTGATTTCCTGGTTTTGAAAATTTAAGTAGTGAAGCCAATGCCTATGTTTCAAGTTTGCTGATATTACGTACAGTAATCGTTGTTCCTGTATTTATGTAAAGTGAGTGTAGTGTAAATATATTCAGATCTTTTCATTCTTACCGTTTAAAAAAAAATCGTGATATTGCTCAGCATCGCTTCAAAAGGGAGATTCTGCTCATGGAATTCCACATCTGTAAAAGAAATTTTTAATCCTGATATTTTTCAAAACTTCAAGAACAGGTGTCCTTTTTTTTCTTTTTTCTGTTACACTTTTCTTTTCTCCAAGAGTTGTTTAAGTATCCAGTCAGTGTTTTTGCCTTTTTCTCTCTGTATTTTTCATATGGATGGAGCTGTGAAATTAAAATAAGTTCAAACATATACATGTATATCAATATGAATGGAGGCATGAAGGTTAATAAAGTTGCATTTTGTATGTAACACACTGGTATGGAGCTAGTTGCTATCTCTGAGATGGATGGTATGTGGTTTCGATGTCACTTAGACATCTGAGCACTGTACTCACATTCTCTGGCATTCAGAAACCTAATCTTGGTATTAGGAAAGGCATTTTAAATTATGGGTGATATACGGTACAGTTGCTTGTACACATCGGATCATTACAAGAAAAGGAGAAAAATCTGAGAAAACCATTGAAATTCTAGTATACGTATAAAATAAGCTGGTACTTGGAAATGCTCACTCACATGTATTTGAACATCCAACCAAAACACTGTGTACCTCTGTGTAATATCACATTGCTTTGTTATTATCTAGCACCAACAGAGAGTGGTATTTTAAGACCTGGTATGTTTTAACACGGCATGGAGTGAATACAGTTTCTGAGAACAGGTTGCACTTTAAGGAAAACGCCCAGTACATCCTGTACGGTGCTCTATTATAACAGGATCTGGATGAATGTTTCTGTCAGCCAGCAAAGGATTCAGATGATTACTATAACAAGGTTTCAATTCCCACTCCACGACGCATTTGGTTGTGCGCAGTATATCGCATGTGTGATTTATCACTCACAAGAGCCTATACTGTGTAGGCTGCACTGCACAAGCAAAGTATAGTTGAAAGGGGCTATAAGCAAATAGGACCAATGTTGGAACAGCCCCTACGGGGAACTTCTTCTGCACCTGGGACAAGCTCAGACAGCTTCTCTGGTTTGTACAGCTTCTCTTGGCACCTTTTGTCAGCACCTCTGCTATGACTCATGTCAAGCACAAGTTCCAAGAATAAAATAAAAAAAACAAAAGGAGAAGTCATCTTGTTTTGTTTTGGTGACAGAATCTTCAGTAAAAACAAGTGCACTAAGGGTGTGTACCTAAATAATTACTACTATTAACACCGAAGCTAAATCACGTGTTGCTCTTCCACAAACAACCAAAAAGAATGTGAAGATAATCCGACACATGCAGATGTGGAGGGCAAAAAAAGTTTGTGGACTAGGTCTTTATTTAAAATAGCTAAAACTACATCTGCAAATATTCCACATAAGTATCAGTTGCATTTATAATCAAATTTATGGTAATTTATAATCAACCCTAAGCCTAATTTGTGAATAAATCATATCCTAACTAACTTTAAATCCTAGTTTAAAAAGCAGAAATCTATACTTTTAACACATACCTGACATTTTCATTCAAGGTGCAAAAAAGTAAAGGTAAAAGACCTCTGTAAGACCTCTGACCACCTGAAGGAACTTTTTTAAAACAGGACTAATGCAGACCATGAGGATTAATGTGATTACCCAAAATCTAAATGAAGTGAGAACATTTAAACAAACAAAATAAAAGAGGCACACATGCAGATAAAAACTTTTAAAAATAATGGATTTAAATGTAATTTAAAGATCAGACATAGTCAAAGAAATATTCAACACAAGATTTTTATTTGCACTGCGAGGGTCACATGGCTTTATAGCACATTTGATCTGTTTGGGTTACATCTTCATGTCATGAAGCTACGACACAAAATATTGCAATTCATGTCAAAATATTTGTGTGTATATTTATATTTGAAAAGTATTGCAGTAATTCACTGGCACATACTCCACGGAGCTGCTGTCTCGGCTGGAGAAAGTGATGACAGCGCAGACTGTAAGAATATCCTATAATTTGATCCTCCTTAGACTTTGCCAAAATAAAATAAAATAAAAATAAACAGTCTCTGCTATTTAAAAAAAAAGTTAGAAATCTTTATACATCCAAAAAACAATCCTGTATCCTTTAACAACAGATACAAAATATATACATCTTAACAAATTATAGACTTTAAAAATCTATTTTGTTCAACCTGAATCTAATTATAAGGAAACTTGGTCATAAATAGAGATTGCTATATTGTGGAAATAAGGAGGAGTAGCCAACGTACAGAACCATTTTTAGCAGAGTACCTGATAAAAGAACATTGTCCCAATGGGGCAGCTTTGTTTTTTCATTTATCTTGGAAAAAAAAGCAGTTAAAGGCACTTTCAAAAGGTGTTTGAATAAATGGATAGCAGTCAAAGAAACCAAAAGCTTACACAGATGTTCAGACTGGCAGGTGCTCAGTCTAAGCCTTAAAAGAGAAGAAAAAAAAATCTGACGCTCACAGACTTCACTTTGAAACCACTTATGAAGAGTCATCAGTAACCCGACGCCGTTAAGATTCTCAATGTTTCAACTCATAACTCGCAGCCAAAACGAAGTCAAGACGGAGCAGTCTTGATTTGTCCATCAGAACAACCTCCAGGAGGAAGAAAACGACTCCTACCTGCTGCTGAAAAGCCACGTTGTAAATTTTGATCGAGCACTTCTCTGACAACCATCTTCAGCCTGAAGCGAGATATCACCGTGTGGCTTAAGGTACCACGGGACAAAACAAGCCCATCGAGATAAGTTCAACCTTTTCAATCACTGAATAAAAATCATGCTCAGTTTTGTCAAAGTAAAAGAAATTTGAAAAATAAAATAAAAATGCACCATTTGGATTTTACCTGCACCTGCTTGAAAGACTTTTAACACTTCCTGTAATGACCATATCTATGTTACAATATAGAGGCATAGATACAGAACATTCATAATGCTGTCCAAGTGAATATGACTGACATCTCATTCCTACTATCTCCCTCGAGTCCACAGAGATTTTGTTTTGAGGGAAATAAACCACAGTGAAAAAGTAACCCATAAATCTGGCAGTGTAAAAGTCACCTCATGGCTTGCAAACAGTGCTCATCCCGACATTTATTTCTCCTACCGTGCATTTGAGTCAATCCACAACTTGTCTACGTACGACTTCGACTAACTGCTGTTACTTTCTATATAAAGAACACACACGCTATAAGTCCACCGACTTGCTGGCTAAAACAACACGTTCTTTGACCTTCCAGTTAATGGCGATACTATATCTGCGCTTCCAGTATGGCAGTTTGCTATTTAAGTTAATTAAATAAATGCCCATATCATGACACATTGATGATATGATCTGTACAATGAAACCTGACAATATAATATGAATAATTGAAGTTGTTCAGGTACTTTGCAGTACAACAATAGAGGCTTAGAAAGATTAAATATTTCATTATTACATTTAATGATGATTTTTGACTGACACCTTTATACCCCAGTATTGGGGCATACACGTGGAAATAAAGGCAACAGTTATATTTAATCTTTTTTACAATAAAAGAAACAATTACTTGTGGGCCAGCACTGCTTAGATAAGTCTCCACTGGGGAGCGAGTGGAACAGTCCACAGTTTTTCATTTGTTTGTTTGCTGATATACGGAGGTGCCAGTTCTTTGTCCGTGTTTATTGAGAAATCTAAAGAGTGACTGGATTTGCATCGGAGTGGTTTCTAGCTCTGGTGTCTCTTCATGTGCAGGGCCAGGTGATCAGAGCGAGAGAAACAGCGGTTGCACACGCCACACTGGAAAGGCTTGGCCCCAGTGTGTTTCCTGAAATGGCGAGTCAGCTCATCAGAACGGGCAAAGCGCCACTCGCATCCCTCCCAGGAGCACTGGTACGGCTTCTCTCCTTCAGAAGACAAAAAAAAAGAAAAAAAAAGAAAAGAAAAGCGAATGAAGCTAAGGCAGACAGACAACATGTGTTTGGAGACATTTCCCCTTAATAAATAACATTATTTCAGAGGTTGGAATCTTTCTGCGTATCCCCACTGACTGATAAATGAGTTTTGGTGATGAAAAAGCTGATACTTTTTCACACGCGGACCTCAACCGTGAGCCATAAATCACAGCGTGTCCCGTCTTTTTCCCTGCCCTCTTTGAGAGCTGCGGGGTTTATGTGATTTGACAGCAGTGAGATGTGGGCCAGGTCTGTCAGCAGACAGAATGCATCTGCATGCCAAGTGCATTTTTCTGCGTGGCAACACTGCCGCTTTCACCCCCAAAATAAGAAATACAGCACAAAACATTTCACCTGTGTGGGTCCGTAGATGGGCTTTCAAATGGGAAGACTTGGTGTACACTTTCTTGCACCCTGAAGAAAAAGAAAGCACATTAAGATCAAAATGTTGTTCTCTCGCTCGGAGGTGGACACTTGAAAAACTTCGTCATTCAGACTCACCTGGAACATCACAGTGGTGAATCCGCCGTCTCTCCAGGTCAGGATTATTCCTTCTGTTGTACTTATACGGAGCCGACTGGGCCAACACTGGGGACAGCGGGCCAACGCCCGGCGTCGTCTGAACTGGTGTCAGGGTTGAACGCTGGACTGGTCCAGCACTTTGGCTTTGGACTAATCCGACATTGGAATTCTGGTCTGGGCTTTGGGTTGGAGCTACGCTAGAAGTCTGCCCTGGATCGATGGGATTATGGCTCTGAAAAGTTAACTTAGAGGCGATGCTGGCTTGGTAGGAGGGAGGCGGGGACAGATTGTGAAGGAGCTCCTTCCCCCTGTCTGGACTTGAGGGCTCAGAGTTTGGCGGAGAAGGTGGCAGATAGGTCGGCCTCTGCTGACGGCCCAAGTGTCTGTTAAATGGAAAACATTCACTCTGAGGACAGCCCGTTGGTTTGGCGGGGTTTGGCGCAGGGCCTGTCTGGACATTCCCGATGGGAAGACTTAGCGGGGCCATGGGGACGGAGTTCAGCTGCGACCCGTGAACGAGCTGCTCCAAGTCAGAGTTCAAAAGCTGAAACAGGGGAACATCCTGAAAGTCCGCCACTTCCTGTTTGATGAAAAAGTTACCGGCGGCGGCGTCGGCCCCTCCGAAAACACCCGGGTACTCTGGGAGCGTCGGCGGCGCTCCGTTGCCCTGGCAGGTGGCGTGCATGAGCGGGTGCGACGGCTCCGTCTTGATCTGCCTCACAGTCCTGCAGAGGCCGGGGTGCAGGTACGTGACGTCAGGAAGGAGCAGGCTCATGTTGACGCTGTACGGGGAAGCGAAGTCGTCGGTGAAGGGCGCCTCCAGCATCAGAGCTCCGTCCCTGCACAGCATTTTGGGATTCACTACGTCCTGCTGGTGCGGAGACAGGTAGCTGTCCATCTCTGATTTAGCCTGCAAGACAATGTAAGGAGAAGACGGTCAAGTCAACCAATCAAACTCATTGATCTGAACGATAAAGTTTTCCTTTAACACTAGAAAGAGAAGCAAGCATGAATTCATTGTGGACCCAGAGCACAGTGATAGATTTCTACTGTCATTTTCCCTTTAAAATAATAATTACAACACCCCCCAAAAACAGACCATGACCAGAACCACCCTCTGTCCTCCACTGATGCTGAGCCGCCGCCATCAGCCAAAATATGAGTAAATAACAAAGCCAACTGATGTGTGAATACATTTGGGGCCTGCACATGTGTACACAGGCGCCACATCAAAGAGCCCCCCCCCTCCCCTCCCTTTTACAAGCAGCAGACGCCCTTCTGAACAGTCTTTGGAAATGCATGGCTGAAATTAGCACACGCAGTTGCTCTGCGCCGCCATGCATCTCTTCCCCGCAAGTTTCGGGTGCAACGTTTCACATCCCGACCCCCCACCCACCCCTCAACAGACACATACAAGTGCGACTGAACCGAGCCACTGAATGTCAGCAGCATCAAGACAGATCCCCCCCCCTCCCCCGTCACGTGTTGGGACAGAAGCGAACGATTGTTGGAGGGAAACAAATGTGCAGGCCCCACACCTCCAAACATCACCGTGATTTTTTTTTTTCCTGCTTCGATCAGCCACATGCACCCCCTCCTTCACACACACACACACGCACGCACACGCGCGCCACAACGTGAAATCAGCGCGCATCAGTAAAACCCCGCGATGCTCTGATGCCACGCACGAAAGAGGAGGAGGTGGGGGGACGCACACACACACACACAAAAACTGACCCTACCATATTATAATCGTGGAAAGAGGAAGTTCCCGGGACGGCATCCCTCGTGCTGCCCAGCACTTGTCCCTGATCTTCCCCCCTCGCGCCGTCGGCGGCTCTGTGGAGAAACTGCGCGTCCTGCCCCGGAGCGACCCAAACGTGATTCCTCACGGCGGCGGCCATGGAGGCGGAGGTGCTGTCAAACTAGCCGGAGTCCCTCGCGGATGAATGAAGCATAGGTGTCCTTTTGTTTCGAGACAAATCTGCGCGGAGCAAGCGGGGGGAGCCAGCTGTCAAACGCTCATTCTGCCTATTTTGCGCTGGCTTGTCAAATTACGCAACTGCGTGATATCAGCGCGTCTGCAGGGCGGGGCTGAACATGTGCAAAATAAACAGGACAACCAGGCGATGGGGGGGGCGGGGGGTTGTGCACCTAGTGGGTATGAATGCTGTGATTGTGCCATGGGGGGGTTGAAGGCTGAGGAATAACACTAAAACACGTGGAAGGGGTGAAATTTTAAAAGAATGACTGTCAGGTGTCTGTCTGTCAAGTGCCCAGGAAAGAGAAGTTTGTCCACAGATTTAGGAATAAAGTTTTTTTTTTTGTTTTCATTTTTGTAATGAATTAGTGTAGTTTTCCTTCAGGGCCATGTCAAGCAGCATTGTGTGTCTCCTTTAAGTTGCATTTTACCCTGTGAGAGTGAGCGCAGTTATCGTTTTATCACCCAGCTTGATCCAGTCATTTCTGCCCTCCCAGACCTCTGTGGACAAATCCAGCCGGATGATTTATCAGTGTCTCACCTGCCGCCACACTGGATCAAGTTGGTACAATTTCCCTGTCATTTTTCTGATGCAGTTCCTTTGGAGCCTCCAGCAGGCTTGGGTCCTGGTCTGGCATGTTAAAAACGCCACTGCAGTGCAGCTGTCTGTCAGGACTGCATACTTGATGCCAACATTCCTGAGCCAGCAGTGAAGCCTGCACATATACTGGCAGGGGATGTTTCCATCAAAATAGCTCAGCATTTCACTCAAATACATTGTGTGCCACACTCGCATTCAGCTGCGATGATCTGCACTGAATCCTGCCTGCAGTTGTTGTAACTTTGCCCTGTAATAAACTCGCAAGACCTGCATTCAGGTGCTTATTTTTGCTCTTTACATACCTTTTGCGGTGACCTTGGAGGAACTTTGACATATGATGTTTTTATCCGACTTATTTGCTCTTTACATCCCGGGATATACCCTGGATGTCTGGCTCAGGAATGAAAAAGAATCAGTAATCCAGCCCCGAGCCCTCTTGAGATCACAGCAACAGCAGCTTTATACCTCAGCTTAACAAAACAGAACTCACTTGACAAGGTTGAGTTTTTTTCCCACACAGGTGCACGGAGTGTGAGCCCACGTCCATGATACTGCCAGCGCAACATGCTGGAACAGGAAAACACAGGTATGCCGCAACATTGGCACGGATGTGGATAAGGCTAAGCAGCATTTCATTAGAAGATGAAAAAAAAAATCAGTCAGTGTAAAAGGATTTTTTTTTAATGTTACATTCACTGCCACTCCCATCTATGTTTTTCCTCAGGCAGTTTTTGTCCTCCTATTAAAATGTTGTAACTGCACCCACAGTAGGCTTGACTGAACGCGTTTCAAAATGTGAGCATCTGAGGTTAGATAGGGTCAGACCCGCATTTTTCAAATTAAATAATGTTTTGCCATTCATGTATTGAAAACTCCTATTCGCCCACTGCCAGTGCTCTTGAGTGAGGTTTCTAAATGACAGCTCTTCTTTATTCGGCTGCCTCAGCTGTGAAAAAATGACAGAGGGTCACAGAGAGGTTTCTGTCCCTCTTAGTTTTATTTTATGGCCCTGCAGTAATTAGTTCAATTTTTTTTACTTAGAATTTTAATTTGACTTCTTTTGTAACTGTTATTGTTTTATTTTAGTTTTTATATTTCAATGACAAATGCACAATTAAAAAAGTTATTATGATTATTCTTATGATTAGATATTGTTCTGTCTCCACTGAGTGTTTTTTTATTTTGTGATTATCTCATGAGGAAAGACACACAATCAAAATTCCAAGTGCTTATATTGTCACAATGAGTGTCCTGCAAGAAAATACTCACATATTCACATTATTCGTGCTGCCGCAAAACATCTGATACACATTCAAATGACTGCTGATCATCCAATTAGGAGCAGACTGATTGCTTGTCATGTGCTGACCTTTCAAAGTGCAATTTAAATCCAGGGATGTCTCAGCTCCAAGAGGAGCAACTGTCATTCTTGGCCGTGGCTCTTCCTGTACAGCGAATGTGAGCCGAGCCCTCCTCCATATCCCCCCGTATTAAAACCTCACAATATGCCCAACAACTGCACAGCGGAGGAGAGAGAATGCACGGTATGTGCTTACAGCATCACAACTCCTCTCTCCTCTCACATGGACTAATATGGCCAAGCCAAGAGGGGATAGGACAATAAACACATGCGTCACATTGCTACTGTAAGCACAGTGGTTTTTATATTTTGAAAGCGTAAAATAACTTTCAAGAACAGGTTCAAATAATTTGGTGTGATTTGTCTGTGCCACTGACAAGACTACCAGTGAGTATATTTGTGTGCTGCTATCTTATCTTTGTCTATTAACAAATGTTATGAAATGTTATGACTTTCAGTGTAACACAAGAAATACAGACAAGTCTTACGCTCTATATTTAGTCTTTCTTCAAGCAGGTGCTTGGCACTCCCACCAGAGGGCAATGGTCAGCTGCAGACAAACAACATTTGAGCGTTCGCGTACTCTGGCTTTGTATTGCTGAACCATCAAAGTAACACAGTTACTGCAGTCCTGTTTTATTTTGTGCATAATTACCTTCTATAGCCTGTGAGGGGTAACAGTAATGCAGTGTTTTTTTATGCAATCAACTGACAGGGTCATTAAGATTTTATTAGTCTTAATATCTTTAGATGGCACATGCATTTTGATTTTTTAAGCACTGATTATTTTCTTTATTATAAAATAAAATTTTGGTGTATGTATTGATAAAAGGGCAATTATTTAAAAAAGCTTGCTTAAGACATATTTTGTCTGACTTTCTAGTTTTCTATTTAAAACCTTGAATAGGCACTCAGAATTGTAATTTATTTGATGTGAGCTTTACAAAGCCTGCCCTTGAAAAAAACAATCAATAATTTCTTCTTTGGCTTTATTATTTCGTCTCAAGTTTGGCTGTGTTACAAGTTTGGCTTGTTGACTCTGTACAGCATTTATCTGATCTGACACAGTTTCATTAGTAATCATTTCCATATAGCACACAACATTAGAGTACTCCTGTTTGTAAAACAGCAGATGAGGCTAATGCCGTCCTCTGGGGAGAAATTCAATATAATTCGTTAATTAAATGGAATAATTTAATTACAGTAACTTAGAAAGCATTCATCAATATAATTGTTTCTGGAGCCACCATTATAATTGAGGTTTAAGTGAAAACAAGTCCGTTTCTAATGTTGGTAATGTGCTGACATAGTTCTCCCACCCTCCATTTGTTCCTCTCTCTGATCTTCCACCATGCCGTTTCTCCACAGTGTTTTCGTTTGATAGCCAGCCATACCACATCAGCAAGACCAAAACATTTATTACAGCCATTTAATTTAACCTCTCTACAGGCACGGACAAGAAGACAGAGATGATAGCACAGCCGCACTGAAAGACTCTCGCTGTTCAGCTTCTAATCTGATCCTCTCTGTTGCCCTTTCATAAAGACACCAGAGTATTAACCCGACTCCAAACATACCTCTGCCATTTAAACTGTCTTGGATTTCACCACAAAGACAACCAAATAGAGTCCAATTCATTCTTCAGGGCCCAAATAATAAAACATAATTTTAGTCTAATCTGCCTAAAGAATGTCCTCTGTTTGAAGTTGACAGTGCTCTATCTTCTGGGAGGAATAATTGCCTTTTGAGTACAGCAGTGAGAGGCCACTGAGGTAAGCCTGTTGAGGGTCTGCACCTTACAGGTGTGCCCTTGGACAGACAACCTCCTCGTTGTTCTGGAGGGGGAGTGGGAGAGAGAGACGGGGAAAAGCCAGACTGAAAGAATTCATCTGCCAGCTGAAACTTTACAAGGCACCGGCACAGCAGCAGCACCCTGCATTCTCAAATCACTGTGTGGCCAAAGTGAAGTGAACAAAGAGACACTGATCTGCAGTAATTCCTCCTGTCTGACACAGCTGACAAATTCTTGTCATTAAAGTTTTATCATTTTGTTGGACAGGTTTGTGAAATTGACCGATTTGTAATCTGTTTGATTTGGACAACCGCATCTGTGACGAAGTTACTGACAGTTATTGTCCAGAAATGTAAACGGCACTCCTCATATAGTGCGGGCTTTGTGTGCTCACAGGAGCAGATTCCAATACATCAGCCCAGTTTGCCTACATGGCCATTCAAATCATGTTTGGCCATTGATTATAGGGTTAAACATTCATTCTAAAAATCATTTTAGGCAGAGTGTAGCTAATTGTCAGCTATGCGAGAGAGTTATTTTGAAGGTTTCTCTCTAAGACAAACTGAATCTCTGCTTCATTTGTCAAACTTCTCCCTGCTTTTTAATGGGGCCTATTAATTGAGCAGAGAAATCTGTCCCTTTCTGAACATGGCATTGAAAGCTGCTGAACAGCTGTCCCAGCTCTGGAGAATCATATGGAAGAATGCATTATCGGCCTTGTTTGAATATTCCCTTAGATTTGGAATAATCAGGCAGCTATTCAGCAGTGAGATGGCCACGCACAGATGCCAAAGCACAGCTGAGGGGAGCACAACGGTGTAATGCTGCTCAAACACACACAAAACCAGCGGCATGAAAAACGTGAATAATGCAGGTGTGCTTTATTTCTGTACAGTGTGCTTATCATACATAATAGCTAAGACACTTTCTTTCAGTCCTTTTATCTCCCTTTTTTCCTTTTTTCTTGCCTTGTTCAAGGTGATCCTAGCTTTGCATATGGCTGATTAATCTTATTGCACAGTAGCTAACATTGATCACAGAAATGATTAGAAATGCATTAGTCAGCAGACTGTTTGGAGTGGTTGGGTTTAAGTGCTAGTGCCAAGCCATTTTCCATAGGTGTCCATGTTTTTAATTTTGTTATATAGAATTTTGCAAATGGATGCATGCATGCCGCCCAAATACAGCATCAAAGCTTTAATGCTTACAGACATAATTTAATCTTCTAGATGGCAGGCCTGATGGACTGTGTAGAGAAGGCATCCCTGCTAAATTCATTATGCTAAAAGTTGCTAGATCTCACTAGCTGATGAGAGAGAGACAGAGTAGCTTAGACCCTGTTTGTATTTTGTGCTGTATCCTGGCTCTGTGTCGCAGTGTTGATGAAAGCAGACTCTCCTATCAGTGCGTTTGCACGTTTTTACCACTGAGCTGTCAACGAGTTAAAAAAAAAAAAATACTGGTATAAAGACCTACTACATACAGTACTCATAACTTATTATTAGTCAGGTTGATTTATCACTTTCAGAAAATTTCTTTGTTTCTGTGGTAACTATCAGACTAATACAACAACAACAGGAAAAAAGACATAACAATTAATGTAGTATTTAGTTCTGATTTCTTTGGCTGGTTTCTTTTTTGTTGCCACACATTCAGACTATCCCCGCCGCATACAGTGGTCGATCACATATTGTACAACAGTGCTATGCAACTCCTAATATTGAGTTTAAAAAGTGACACTGCCACCTAGTGAATCAACTTAAGATGATCTGGTGTATCATACTTGAAAGTAACATTCAGTAGTACAAGCGACTAGGATATCCGTTTGCTTTGGAGGCACTGCCGCTCCTTAATCCCTACAAAATAAAAGTTAAATGCAGAAAGCTCTGCCTTCATCCCAGCACAGTTTTTGAAGCCATTCTTCATTTTCCCCTGACCTCTCTGACTGCAGCCCCTCCTCCTAACTCATGGCTCAGATGTCTCCTTTAATCATTAAACAAAGTCTTTCTTTATTCACAAAACTTCTTTTCTTCTTCTGATTTCAGAGGTAATGGAAGTTCAAGTTCACTATAAATGCCTTTTAGCTTTTCATATTTACTTTGCTTTGGTATACAAGAAAACCCATACCAAAGCTGCACTAAGTCGGGTTCATTATGATGACGAATGTACTTTGCAGGAATCATAAGCAAAGGGGAATGTGAGCAGAAAATCAATTATTTATACCCTTATTTTACAGTTACAAAACAGGAAACTGTGGTTCCCTTACAGCAGCAAGAACTGACTGACGTAATATGGCATATTAAAAAAGTGACTACATTTGAATTTTAAAAAATAAATCATTAGTCACGCTCCTGAAATAAAAAGGTTTGCATGCTTTTCAAAACAATAAAATGCGCTTGATTACTCAGCAAAGGGACACCTTTACAATTAAAAAGCATGGCATCCTTTCAACAGCAGAGGTGCAACTCATAAGGGTCCCACCAAGACAACTCTTGCCACATGTTCAACACTCCCCATTAAAAACCTGGGGAAATTAATGAGCTTCCATTGGCACCCTCACAACAAAGGGATCTATAAAGCAGCCTTAATGTTCTCAGGGAAACTTTACTCTTCAGTAGTTCCCAATCAACCGGTAGCAGCAGATTTTGTTTTATTTCCCTTGTAACCTACAACGGGAGCTAAAAATGCTACTCACTGCAACTTTACATAAATGTTATCCTTGATTGAAATTGCTTTAAGCTCATTCTTAATCAAAGATTTGTCAATAATTAACCATGCTGGGTTGTCAAAATCTAATTATATACAAATGTACTGTGTATCTTTAAATAACAGCTGAGCAATGTGCTTTCAAAAATCTATAAAGGTGTAAAATACTGCCAAACAACATTTATTCTGCATTCACAGTTCTACTAAAAGAGTTGTAAAAAATGGTTATAAAAACAAATGGTGTACATGGAGAACAAAACCCTCTCATGTTGCGAGCATTGATTTGTACTTTCTACCTGCTTGTACACAATTACGAACACTTAGGAATCAAAGAGCGCAGAGGTTTGCAGAAAGGTATTAATTAGAACTTTATTTATGCAGATGCTTTGTAAATTTGCATAAAAAGCAATTCCACAGATGGGTTTATGGCAGTAATGACTGTTCCAGTCTGCAATAAAACATCTGCTTAATCACAACAGAGACAGTCAATGGCTGCTGTGAAAACAGGCTGTCCAAGTACATCTCAAAGAAAGTACTGAGGTGAAGAGACAGAGTGGACAGGTTAGGGAAAAAATAGTAAAGAGATTTAGGGGAAAAAACCTGTTCAAAAGCAGCGTTAGTTAAAAGAGACACACTTCTCCCAAACATTTTGCTGGTGGTACTTTAAGTGCTCTGATGTTGAGAAAAATACCCTTATCGTGTTGGCAGAACAATCCACTTACTGTGTCTAAGAGAAGAGAGAGTTTTGTTCCAAGTCAAGCCAAGTCTTTGTCTCTGTGTGCCAACTATTTTGAAAATATTCCACTTTGTGTCTTTTTAATCCACAAGAGCCTCACACAGAAACTGTGCAAGCGAAAGCACACACACACACACACACACACACACACACACACACACACACACATACACACAGCAGTGTGGCTGCAAGGTCACTCCAAGTATTGATAAATCACCCAGCTGTGATTCCCTCCTGACAGCTCAAACTAACATCAAGCTGGATGGGGGAGAACAAAAGACCATCAAGCGGCCCTTTTCCTGACACTTTTATTCAATCACGGCCAGATTGCTTACGACAGCACCAGCAGCTGTTTCGTCTTCATCTTTCCCCATTTGATAAAGCGTGTCAAGTCATATTTCTGTAAGTACTTCACCTCACCCCATACTGTGCAGATCCGCAGCGATTCGGCATATGCACATTCCACATGAGGGGATCGTCAAATGGGTCAGGGAGTAATGACACCCCTCTGAAGGTCGCAGCACACTGGCGTGGGGGTGGGAGCAGGTAGGTGGGTGGAAGGGGAGGTGGTGGTGGGGGGGCGACGACAAAGCAACAAGCTGAAGGTCAAAGATAAGAACAGCCGCAGAGATATCTAAGATAGCCGGCAGAAATTAAACAATGAGGGAAAGGCAGTAGGGCTTTGATTGTGTGATTGTGTTTTTTAAGAGAGACGGAGAGGGGGGGGGGGGGTTGTTGGTGCTCGGGAGTGTTATTTTGGGATCCCCGTCCCATTCAGAGCTCTTCTGTTGACCTTGTTCCTCGTGGGATGGGGGACTGTGATAGGACAGAGAAATATTGCAGATGTCTATTGTTTGTTTGTGATCGGACAGCAGCCCACGCAGAAATGAGATTTCCATTTCGCAACTGCCTTTTAATGTTTACATTTAGATTGCCTTTACAGGCCCCGGCTTCCCGTGCAAGTGCCTGATAACAATTACAGGTGTATGAGTTTATTGTAGAGGGGATGAATGCCATATTTGAAGATAATGATTGCATCCAAGGATGATGTGCTGAATGCCGCCTCACTCTGATTATTTTCATGCAATTATTTGGGGGTTATGTAAATGTTGTACCATCCCTGCCACCTGCTTTATCTGGTCATAACCTGTTCAAACCTTTTGAAAATGTATAAAAATATTATTAATAAAAAATAAAGCTATAGCCATTCCTATCTACTACTTTCACCTATGTTAACAGACAGAGGCAAAAATAGCTTTGCCTCACTGCACAATCTAGTGTGTGTCAAACTTCTATCATACATCATTAGTACAACAGTCTTACCACTAGAGCCTGTACTTTAGAGCTTGAAAACTGTGTCACTGAGAAGATGCGGTCACACACCTGTTCAAGTCACACGCCTTACAGGACTATATGTGAAATATGTCTCAGGATCACCTCTTCAGCATCTTTTTGCGCTGGAAAAAAAAAAAAAAAAAAAAAAGAGATCCCCTAAGTCATGCGCTATTTTGGCCGGAGTGAACGGCTACCGGTTCGGCAGAAAAAGAGGCATGTAAATCAGGTGGAATGTAGGAGATGCTTGTATCAAAAATGGGACAGCTCACTCCACTCAGACTTGGCCTGGCTCCCAGGAATGCAGTTAGCTCGCACACAATCACTGCCTATTCACGGTGGCACAGCTGCTGTGGACATATGTTCCCCACCAAAGGAGGAGGACATCAACCAGGCACACCTTGAACAGGTTAGCAGATGAATGGCGTTCAGTCCTTTGACAGTCTGCCCTCGTCTCGTTGCATTTTCCCTTGCTCAACAAATAAGTTCCTCTCCGGCGTGGCCGAAACTTTTCCCATATAATTCATCCGTGACAAACTGAGGGCATAAAACACAACAGTAACAAAAGTGTTTTGTGATTGTATGATGGATAATTCAAATCTATGATAACCTTAATTGTGTAAATAAATATCTGAAATGAGTGACATTGCTCAGTCATTTAGGGTGTTTCAGAAGGACAATGAACCTCAAGGAACTGTAATAAGGACTATTAATAGTGAAAGCGCATACAAAGACTTTTTTCCCTAGCCCTCAGCAAATGACCATATGTGAGAGAAAAGATTACATTTATTCATGGCTGTCTTTCATCAAGAAGCTTAAAACCCAAACTTCGAATGTAACCCCAAATTATATGCATATTGAGCTGACCTCTTTCACCCTTTTTCTTAAAGCCATAGCGGAGGTGTGATATGCAAAAACCCACAGATCCTTCAGCTCATCATTTAGGCGATTTCAGCACTTTTGGTTTTCCAGCCGTCCAAGGGTGATCACGTTAGCCACTAATAGATAAAGACGAGGTTCCTCCATTAGCATGGAGGTCACACGTGTAATGTGAAAATTCCCAAACCTTGCTGTCATTGCAGTCAGACAAAAAAACAATCTGACTCACACTTGAAATTCACTCGATGCAATGTCAAACACTTTGAATCGTGAGGCGGAGAAAGCGCCTGATAACTGCAATCCATTCTCACATTATCCATTGTTAACACTCACGCTTTTGTCACCCATCTCTGCAGCTATGACCTATTAGCTTTAGTGAAGTGCTGTGAGGCCACGGAGCCATGTGAAGGTTGCTCACCCATCCAACAGGGCCATTTACAGGAGAGAGACCCCAGAGCCGAGTCGCAGCAGCTCTCTAATGACTCTATCAGCTACACTGATGGGAGCAAATGGCACCCAGAGATTTCAACACATTCCCTGAGCATGCATTACATTTGCTCTCCTTATTTCGTTATTGTGGTGTAATGGTAATGCATGTTAAGACACTGTAAAACATTTGAAATCATCATAGCAGATTTCTATCTGTCTTATCAATTTTTTAAAAACAATTATATATCTATATATCTATCTATATATATATATATATATATACATATATATATATATATACATATATATATACATATATATTTATACACACACACACATAAATATACATATATGTATATACACATATATGTATATATAGACACCATCTTAAGTTGCTAACACATCTTCAAATGATCTTTTAGGTCTTTAACCTGAATACAACCTCAGTATAATTCTTGTGATTTCCAAGGGAAGCAGGCTTGATCTTGCACCTCAATCCAACAATTACAGGAAACTATGTGTAAGATAAAAACAGAATATGTGCTTCCCTTTGTGAGAGATGGTGCGAAGTCACAGGAGTATTCATTAAGGCCTTTGTGTCCTGTTTGAAATAGTGCTGTTAAAGGCTTTAGCTGTGGGCATCTCTGTGGAAGAGATATAATGATCCTCCAATTAGAGACAGAATCATGAGACCTGTTTATTAGTCCTAATTCATCTCCTCATTGTGCTGAGCATATCAAATACCACAGAGGAAAAAAAAATCAACAATTTGCCCACCATAATTACAGATCTATTAATAGTTTCACAACAATGACAAGCAGAGCTATTCACATCATTTTCTACAGTCAAGAACAATACCGCAGCACTGTCAATGTATCCATTAAAGCCTGCATTTATACTGGCTCAGTGACATCTTGCATTTCAAAGACAACTCCGAGCCTCTTCAGATAAATTACACTTTTTCATTAACCGGAATGGTTTTGGTATTATTAATTCTAAATGGATTTTCAGACACCTCTCTACATTTGTAGCTTATCATACAATAGCAGGCTTTTGAGGCTGTGAAGGTATTTTCCATTAAGAACAAGAAGATGGGGGGAAAAAAGCCCTACAATGTTTTGTTGAGGTTTCTGTTTCTAAACATAAAAAAGCATGCAACATAATA
>JAOXYL010000052.1:15840568-15855076 GCA_028564955.1 Terapon puta
AAGATGGGGGGAAAAAAGCCCTACAATGTTTTGTTGAGGTTTCTGTTTCTAAACATAAAAAAGCATGCAACATAATATAATGACAAATGAAAAAAACCTGAAAGGTAATTCAAAGCTCAAGACATACAAAACAAGTACTACGGGATAACCCTAATCCTAAAGATGGGTTAGCTTCTTAACTATTCACTATTTCTAAAAAAGAAAAGTTTATACAGTAAACTATCTTGCAACATGACAAAGAAACATTCTGGATTATGTACTATCACTAAGTTTGCCCGTACTTCATCAGCTGTAGAGATCCAAGAATACAAATTTTTTTGTTAACATCAAGGCAATATTTCTCTAATTTACTACAATACGGTATAATTCCTATTTAGCCACATTGTAGAAAGTATTCTGTGCGTGTTCTTTCACCATGGTAGATTTCGTAAATTACCATGGTATTGTTCATGATATATCATAAATAACAGACTGGCACTGGCACTGGCCAAGGCACTGGTCACAGAGTAGATTATGTTCCCCATTAATTGATTCATTATTCGGTCTACAAAACATTAGGAAACAGCGAAAAATCAATCATAATATGTGACAACCTCATCAAAAATCTTAACAATAGCTATTTCCCAAAAGTGTTCAATTTATTATCATGCTCGACCAAGAAAAGTGGCACATTTTCACATTTGAAAAAGTTTTTTTTTCTCTCTGATTTTTGCTGGACAAATAAACAATTAGTTGGATATCCAAACTATTGCAGATTAGTTTTCTGTTGATCAACTAACCGATGAATCCACGAATTGTAAAGACTATTAAACAATTAACTTAAATTTAACACACAGTCCAAACCGCCTACTGTGTTTGTGCTGATGACCTGTAAAACTAAATTTCTCCCAGGACGCTGTACCACGTAGGGTCCCTGTATTTTTGCTGACCTTTATTTGGACCTCAGTTCGCTCTCCCTCCATCAGTAACGCAGCTCCCCTCCTGCCTGCGAGGCCGTTACGCGCACGTGCGTGTCGCGGAAGTGCGCGAGAGCGGACGCGCGTTAGCCTCCGTGGAGAGATGATTTATCGACAGGTGGGTCCGTCTAGAAAGCTTCAGCGTGAAAAAAAAAACAGAACAACGTGAAAACATGACCACTTTACAAAACGCGGAGAAACAGTTGGAGTTAGGTGAGATAGCGTCAAGTTGGTAAATGTTAAAGTGAAGCTAATGCGGTTTAATGTGTTGAATGTTAGCGAGAGGCTCCAGTTAGCTAACAGCTGTGTGGCGCATATAGGTACTGCTGGGTGGATGAAGCTAAACTATTACTCCGCGAAACTGCTGATACTTTATGTAAGTTAATACTTTATTAGGCAAGGCTGCTGGTACTTTTATAAGTTCATTAAGTTGTCAAACTTGAGTAATGCAAAGCATTGAATATTGTAAACCCTGAAATAGCATTGTTTTTTTTTCTTCTTCCAGGTGGTGGCATATGTCCAGTTTGACTTCCATAAAGAGAATCTAACACTCACAGTTTGCTGAAGAAAATTAAAGACTGATGATTACAACACCCTCAATAGAAATGGAGGAAAAAGCATGTTCCTTACGGAGAACTGGCCATTCCATGATTTTTAAACTTTATGGTACGTGGACGATATACCGTTTATGTGTCTTCGCCATTTGATTTTTCTATCTTGTTCATCATCACAGATTCAGAAATGGCATCGTCACACCAGGGTCTGAGAACAGCATACATATATTGTATAATTGTTTTAGTGTGGTCACGATGATAAGATGCAAAGATGATGCGAATAACCACTGGTCAAATTTACACACACACATTTTATGTTCTGAACACTTTACAGTCAATATAACCCGTCTGTGGTATAGCGTCGGCCCATCATAAATCCTAACTTAAACTTAAAATATTAATTTTACTTGTTGGGATGGTATTAGAGAGGGGCTGATTCACCTTTACAGGTCATGATACTTTATTGGGTGATTTTCACTGCATGAGGTGGCACAACTTCACCATCAGGACCTTCACAACATCACAGGTGCTCCCCTGCCATGGGGAAAGTGAGTGATTTCAGGGCCTATAGAGAGTTTGAAAAAATGTAAAGTTATTGAAAGTGACAGTCACAAGCACATATAAAGATCCTAGACCCTTTGTGTTTTTGTGCCTCAGTCTCTTCAGAAAGGTGAATGAAAATATGATGCTATGTGCATGTGCGTTAATATTTTATTGTTTGATATGGGCATTACTAACACCCTAATGAGATAACATGCTTTAAATCTGCAGTGTTCGGGATGATCTGTGCAAAGCAGCTGCAGCACAGTCCGTCCCCTCCTCCTGGCTCGAGAATGTTGGCAAGAAGCTCCAGTCCCTGAAATAATGTTAGAAGTGCGACCTCAAGTCAAGGTAACGCACGTTAGTAGATGAAATAAGTTCATTGTTATTAACTTTAAAAAGTAACTCTGGGGATTTAATACTGTTTTCTGTCAGCTATCAAAGTCTAACTCCGCTGTCATGCACGTTTGATGTTTCCTGTAGAAGAATCTTTGCTGACTCTATGACAAATAAGATGGTAGAAGTGGAGGCTGCTGCCAGCTTTCGGGAAAAAGCCATGTAGACTTCACCAGCACATCAGTTTTACCTGATGCTGGCTCCCTCTTGAACTCCATCATATTACCAGTCAGAATGAGGCCACTGTTGGCACAGCAGAAAAATACGAGGTCGTCTTACCAGTAAAGTTGAAGTTGCTCTCACTCGCAACACAATGCAAAATTGTTCAGCAGTCGCGTGTTGTGTTTTGGTGTCTGATAAACCTTGAGGCTTCTCAACCCATCAGTCAAATCAGGCTTCTTGGATTGTATTTTCACCTACACCTGCATCTTTTTTAAGCTGTGCCATTTACAACCTGGATGCACAGCTAGGTTCACATTTTAAAAAAAAAATGTCTTCATTATAATCTTATATAAGGGGCTTGAGAGATGGATTAATTTACGAAGAGCATGGTGATGCCTCTGTAAGTTTTCCATAAGTTTTGGGGAACTGCGTGAAATGTTTCTGATCACATCACCTGTTATAATAATGTACATGGAACTGAAGATGGCTTTTGAATGAGAGGTGAAACATCTTCAAGGGTTAGGGTTAGCAAGCCCACTTGACTTTCTTCTAACTCTTAGAAATGACCATGAAATACACCACAGAAATATTATACACACAGTATCAGCAACAACACATTCTTGGAAACTTATCATTTGTTTATTTGTACCATTCTTGTTATTATCTTTAGTTTTTCAAAGTATTTATTTACTTTATGACATGTATGAAACATCCTGCTATAGGCCTACTGGATTAAGACTTCAATGCTTTAGATGCCACAGCTTTGTTTTACAAAGCTGCTTAACTTGAATTTAGTGTGGTAGTGACATTTTTATACATACATGACATGGTTTGGTGATAAAAGTTAATTATTAATTGGGAAGGTTAATTATTCTCACTTACTCTCACAGTGTGTCCACTATAAATGTTTATGGGTAAATATGAATAAACAAATGCTGATAAAGAGAAACCATGTGTTCACCAGGCATCTAAGTGAGATAGACTGAGGCTCTGCTGTCTGTTGGGACAGGGCAGCTCTACTTTGGACAAATTAATCTCCAGTAAAGATGACTTAGATCAACTTTGAAAAACACTAAGATGAAAACCCATAAAATGATTACGAACGGCGGCCAGAATGACAAGTATTATCAACAAAAATTAATCAGGTGCATCTTTTCATGAACTCAATTAATAATGTGCAACAACGGGGTCTTTTTTCCCTGGAATGAAAATTAATTAGCAGGGGAAGGTCACTCGGAGATGCTGACATCACTCATCAGGCCGCTGTGGCAGTTCTAATTATTTGTCTTCCAGGCTTGGCTGATCAAAAATTATTGCCATACCTGAGCAACATTTAGAAAAAAAGCTTTGTTTAAAGCGCTTTTAATTAGACCTGCTATTTGATTAATGCCGTGTAAGCGCTCAGGATCGGCCCTCTTATCAGCATTTCTGACAAGTTTGCTGGGTATTGTTGTGTGAAAGACGTTTTACTGACACTAACCGACTGTTTAGAATCTAATTCGTTCACTTTAGTTGCAATTAAAAAGCTATTTACTGCGAGAGCACTTGTTGATATTGATATAGATGTTGTAAACTTTGACAAAGCACTCTGTATTGATACTTGAAATAAATGTGACGTTAAGTGATAATAAGTAAATTTGCATTATGTGGCGTAGACCTAATAAAGTGTGCACTTTCTAACAGCCTGCAATGTCACACACATGGGGTTGTTGTGGATTGTGCAATGATCACCCAAGTTGCTCCCTGTACATTCTTCGAGAGAGGAAGCGTAGCTCTAAGGTCCCACAATTTATTGCGCTTTTGTCAGCCATAATTAATAACAAAAGACAAAGGTCACAACAAAGCCAACATGATTACCTAACCCCTGCCTGATAACGTATCTAGCCACGACTGGGCCCCACGGTCACATAGAGTTTAGAGAAGCCGTGTCACAAAGCAGTATTAGGACCGAGGCTTCGCTAAGTTCTTGCGTCCCTGCGAGTTATTGTGTTGACTCGTTGCCTGAACTATCTACAACCCTTACTACATCAATTCACATTACCTGCAAATTAGCAAAGTTCTACTTTCAAGCTCTCAGTACATTTGATCCAAATAGACTCTAAATGCCATTTCTGTTCCTATTAACCTACGGATCGGTGTGGCAGATATTTTCATGAGGTTGCTGGGGAAAAAACACGAGGCTAATGGCTTGGTTGTGACAGCGCTATTCATGATGATTTATGATTCTGTGTTTAAGTTGATTACTCCACTGCTGACTCGGAATACTATTTCAATTAGTGCACTGAAGGTCACTCCACGAAATCCCTCCATAATCTATTCCTATTAACACTAATGCGCCGAGTATCCATATCTGTTCACCCTTGTTGATTCAAATCATCCCCACTCCTAACGGCCAGCTTGTTTACCAGTTTACTGGTTCGGACGTATCCTAGATGGTAATTTTCTCTCCTCCGTGTATCATTAATGTCTTCAGTCTTGACACATGGCTAGGAGGGACATCTCAATAGAGCTTGGGTGCATTTTTATTGCTTTTATTATTTCTAATTTGTTTTACAGATCAAGTGATATTTATGCTGAATGAAATTGATCCTGAAAGCCCTATAGGCAAACGTGTTAATATTGTGAGGTTAGAAAGCAACAACCTCCTATTACTTGTCATCATGAGAACCAAAATAGCCTCGGCGTGATCAAAATTTTAGAGGTCTAAATTAATTTTACATCACTTTCATTCATACTCCCACTCACCCATGCAGAGGAGGAAATTAGCTACCTGTATTTAATCTAATATGTTCCCACTGTAAGCGCTGGTGGACATGATAGACTTAATCAGTTCACACTGAATCAAAAAGCTCACCCGACAGTGCTTAGCAATGAACAATGTATTAAGTTTCAAAGGCTGGGTCTTGGAGTTTACCAGAAAAGAGGATGGCTATTTGGAGGATACGTTACTCACAACACAAATGAATGCAACCATCAGACTTAGTTGTTCTGATTGCACCTGTGTCAAGATATAAATCAGCAATTGGCAACAAATTTACTACAGGTTTAAAGGTTTATTTGCCCGTTAAGCTTTAACATTTGTTGTTGTTTGAGTTAGTAGCGAAACATTTATTATATTTTAAACAAGCTGACAAAAATCAGTTATCAAAAAGGGTCAAAACTTTAATGTCTCTTATCAGCTACAACAGGCCTCCAGGCCTGAGGACAGGAAACATCCTTTTTTGAGAGAAGGGTAAAAGTGCTGACATTGTCACCAGTTGATGGGACTCTATCCAAGGGATAGGTGAAAACACTTGGGCACAGTGACATCAATTTTCAAGATGATTTAACTCCATGCTCCTGTGTTGGAGGAAAGAAACTTCAGACCCCTGATTTACCTCCGATGACAGCCACGCGGCCCCCGAAACAATGTTTCCAAGGCTACTAGCGAATGACGAGTGGTCACGTCTGTACAGCCGTCCCCATTGGTTTGATTTATGTGACCGGGATCCAATAAAAATGGCAATCAAATCAACCCAGCCACTTTACAGGTAGAGAGCTGTCTGATTGAGTTGTCGAAGGCATGGCTGAGGCTCAGAATGATTATGCTAGGAAACGGAGAGGGGTCCATCTCTCTGCACCCAACAAGGACACCATACATCTCCCCATGCTGCTTTCCTACTCCACTGTGAAATGTATCCAAAATAACTGCACACCTACTGCTTGCCTGCCTCCCCTCTCTGAAGGTTATTTGTCGTCTGAAGGACTCTCCCTGTCAGAGTATGATGAATACCATGTACACAGACAAGAGCAGCGTCAGGTCCAGGATTAGCCGGAAAACTCACTGATCTGTGAATAACCTAAAAAAGAGGAGCTGAAGATTAGCAATGATGCTTTTAGGAATGATCCATCAAACTCAACTACCTCAGTCACTCAAATGAATCATCTCACTTGATTCTTTAACCCAGGCGAAGTACGAGTGACTGCCGCGCTACCTGCAGGTCACAGAGATCATTTCGAGGATGTTTATTAAATCAGTGCTATCAATTTTCTTACTGATCATCTTTTATCTGTCCTGTCCTTGGGGATGAGTCAAGCACACAATGATGTTAAAGGTTGCGGTATTCAACTTATGGCTTCTCCGTTCAACCTCCAGAGCTCTGCTGGTAATATTGAATTACAGCCATTGCCATAAAGTACAAATTGATACCTGAAATATGCCCCACATGGAGAGGGCCTGTCACTAAAGTTAACTGACTTCTGTTAACAGTGCTACTGTACAAAGCAGAACAAAAAATGAGCAAACAATAATCATGTGAACTATTTGCCTTGGCTTTGAACTAATGACAACTCAGGCAGGCCTGTTTACTGTGCATGAGGAAGCACACATTCAGGAAGTAAATTGGATCAAAGTACAAGCAGCTGCTTAAGTACTTACTCGCTTCGATAAGCAGAGTGAAATCACCATCATTGTTGCATTAGAGTGACTTGCTTCAGTCACCGCCAGGAAAGCAGACAGGAAGAGGAGAGGGGAGCTGATAGTGTACCAGCTCCATGTGTCATGAAGGAGCCGCTGGCTAACAGCCAGCCTGAAAGAGAACAATTGAACATCACTGTAGAGTCTTTTTGTGTTGGAAACACAATCACCTTGTTAGAGAACAGAATGCATTGTACAACAGGTACAAACACATTCCTCTGGAATAATAGTCAAGCATGTGGAATTTAACAAAATCTGTCCCAACATTTCAAAACATACGGTTTGAGTAAGGTTTTTTTTTCCCTTTCCTTGTGCTATAATTTCACAGGAAAGTCAGCTACCACAAAAGTCAACATAACATAGATCTAAAACATGGAATAAGCTTGTCAGTAATAACAAGCAAAAAATTGGCATAGATATGAACCTCAATTCCCTTTTGATATCTTCCTCTTAGGGGTCAAGCTAGAAAGGGAAAACAAAAATTGTCTGATCCAAAGGATCAGAAATGACATCATTCTAAGTTTCCAGTGAACTCTGCAGACCTTTCCACTCCAGCAATGAGGACACAAGGAAAGTTCAAGGATTGAGCAAGTCAGTTGGACTAACATGCCATGGAACAGGAAATAGCCATTCATTGATTTTGTGTGTGTCCAGAAAGATCAATTTTATTCTTCCTTTGTTTTCAGACTACAATGCACTAAAGCTCCTGCAGCAGCAG
Source organism: Terapon puta (assembly GCA_028564955.1). Classification (NCBI taxonomy): domain Eukaryota; kingdom Metazoa; phylum Chordata; class Actinopteri; order Centrarchiformes; family Terapontidae; genus Terapon; species Terapon puta. The sequence continues at coordinate 15,848,351 of JAOXYL010000052.1, forward strand.
GATGTGTTTCGTACAAGCGGGGTCCAAATGAAGCTATAAATCAAGTGTTGGACCAGAAACACATAATGTCATCCCCCATAGACCACGTACTGTACAGTACCACACCTCAGACTCTTCCATTCTGCTTTCATTCTGTCTGTACAAACAACCTTACAACATCAGGCAATCTAATTAATATGACTGTCAGAATATCAAAACTAGGACTATTGCAAACTGCTCAGGAAAAGGTAGCAAATTTATTTTACTTGGATATGTGGGCACATTCTCATTCTAAACTCTTCATAAAGAAGTTAGTCATGGTTAGATTATATTGTATTGCATTTGCCCCTTTATGACTCTTATCTGGTTCAACATCATTTCGTTGTTATGCAGTTTGCTGATTAAGTGTGTGTGAGCACGCGCACATATGCGTGTGTGCATAAACTGACACTTCTTTAATTGTATTGCACTCGTGCTATCTGGTGCTGGAGTTAACTCGTAAAAGTGAAGTCTCAAGCAGATTCCCAGCGTCTGCCTATTTAAGATTCATAGAAAAGACCATCCACCCCAATCAATATCTACTTGAGATTTAAGTTGCATTATGTGTCCCCTTCACAGGCATGATTTAAAACATCAGCACAAAGTATTCTTAATTTTATTGCCTGCCGTAAATTAAAATTAATGATGCTGACATCCACAATTAACAATGAAAAATGCAGATTCTTATAATTACTTTAGCAGTAATATTGTTTTCAGCCCAGGCTCAAGGTGCTCCTCATATGCTCCTCAACATTCAGTAAAACACAAAAAGACAGCTTCATTACATTTTATTTGCTATAGGAAACAAAAAAAGGGTCTAACAAAAATCCACAGCTCATTTGGGAATATCTCGCCATGCATAATTAAGCAAATTTGATTGGAATTAAGCATGACTTCTTTTGGTTGGGTTTTAATGAATGCAAATCAGGCATCTACATCCCTAAGATTAATTTCAGCCAATTAAAAAACAAAGCTTGTTGGAAAGTGTAAAAGTGTTCAAAGCAGGGCAGCAAAGCAGTTTCTCTCTCCCTCTCCCATTCCCTCTCTCTCCTCATCTCATCTTCATAACTTGCACTCAGGAGAATCCCCCCCTCAACTTTGATCATTAGCATGAAGTTACAGGCAAACAGTATGAATTCAAATGTGGCAGAAATGCACTACCAAGATCCTTATGCCTTATTTAATCTTAAAGCTGCATCCCTAATAGTTTCTTTACACAATTATTGTTTGAGTACTTTTAACACTAACAGGACAGTTAGGATATGCATTTGTCAGAAAGTGCAATGACACAATGAGTCAAAATATACTCAATGTGCTAATTTCTCGCTTGTGACGCAAAGGCAAACTTTAGAGTGTTAAAGATGTCATTGTTTGCGGTTTTGACAGGACAAAATATGACAATTATTCTGCATTAGTTTGCCCACAATAATGTTGGTGCAACCTGAAATCAACCTTTATCAGTGTTCAAGAGCATTCAATCCATCTGACTTAAGCACTCAGGAGATCTCATCGTGGTATTTTCCATGTGAAGGCACCATCGCACACCAGACCAGTGACAAATAACGCAGCTCACACCAATAACAAATGTCAGTGTCAGGCAGTGTCTATGGCTTATGTAGGTGTTAGTCTCATTATGACAGCCTTACATTACCCTCTATCTTAAATGCTATGCTTTTTTTTTGCACCTATCAATGCAGCACACAACAGCACTGAGTAAATCCTGATTATTTGGAGAGTCAGACGTAAACGCTAATGATTGAGGGCAAGCAGGCACCTTCAGGCTAATGCTAATCTGCCTGCACATTGCTCGGAGAGCGCCGTGTACATTGATTTGATCTCTCACATCAAAAGACAAACAGTGGTGCAAGTCAGCACATCCCCAGTCAATGTCATTCCTTGAAGTGATTCCCCCACACGTGCATCTTCATGGGCCTGGGGAGGGAGGGAGGGAATAGAGAATCAGGCAATCAGATCTATTGGCATTTCTTTAAAGGAGATTCATGGTGGGAGGACAGAGGAAAAGTGAGGAAAAGTGGTTCCCCATTCACCTGCGAGCCACAGCCAGTTCTAAGAGGCTTGCTGTGTTTAGATTGCATTAATCCCTCTGTCTCTACCTGTTACAGAGCTTTCATTAATGTTGTCTTTTAACATCAAGTCTCCTGCAGAGTGGGGAATAAGTGGAGAGTTCTCAGAACTCTGCAGAAAGTTCAAAGCGCCACAAGAAACCCTTTATGTGTTCCCTTAATCATTCAAAAACCCATCCTAGTATGCCACTTGCGTAGCTCCTCCATATGACGAGAAGAATTAATATTTGGCCTCTGATGCATTCTTTTTGAAAGAATAAAGGAATGTGAAGGAAAAGCATTATCTATTCAAGGAGCGCAGGGAATACTCTGACTGTGTCTCAGTTCTGTTGTAGCTGCTGCGTCTCATTTTGTCTGTCGCAGATCACAGGACTGCAGCCTGGTACGTTTCTGAGGGAGAATGGAGAGAGGGAAATTGTACTGTTTTATTAGAACCCGGTGGGAGAGTTTTGTCGAGGCAAGCATGCCATTGAGCCTATTTGCATCATGCTAGCAGTGAATAGATATGATAATATTGTGATACTTTGGAATCACTCCCACTAAAGTGCTTTATGTGATGATTTTTATGTGGCGAAAGCCTCTGGCAGAGCCCTTTGTGATATCAGAGCGATATGTCCACGCCGCCATTTTATATTCATTTGTTTTTACCTAAAATATTACATATCCACACCTTTAAACCGTAACTGGCGATCACCGCTTCAGTGTGGAAGACCTGTCAAAATAGGAGCCTAACTCATTGTTATTTCAGTACTGTTCTCTATCATTTGTTCCTATCCACTTCTTAGTATTTTTGTCTGTTAGTCCTCCCCTATGTTAATGTATTAACTCTGATGCCTTAGGCTTTTCATTTCATTCAGCAAAGCCTCATTGCTATAGAGTTGGCCTTATGCTTACTTTATGCACCAAGAACCACACATTCAAGTTCACTAGAGCAGACCTACGCGCCTTTTGAAGCATTTGGACCGCGTTATTATGAAAGTATAGTGTTCGTACATTTGTAACTGCAATTGCAACTCAGCCATCAGTGTAAAATTTGCTATTCTAAGTTTCCTGAATGCAACGAGATAGAGAGAGGGAAAAATGTGTGTACCCTTTATTTTCACACATAATAACACAACAGAGATTATTATTCAGGGGGTAAAACCAGTGAAAGCCTATTCAGTGCATTTGTTTCAGACTGTCCTACTAAAAAAACTGAAAACCAGAGTAATTTGCACAAAGCCTTTAAACATTCTATGCATTCAGCAGTGCCTGTTAAAAGCATTTTAATTAATTTTCATTAAATTGAATTGAACTATTTAAAACGAGGGTACTGTGGAAAAAGTCTATCTGTTAGGTGTAGGGCTAAATTGTGTGGAGCGAAGAGATGTTACTGAAAGATGGGAAGCCCAAGGGACAAGCAGGAGGACAATGCTGTCTCTTGGGAGAATTTTATGCTGCTGAAGTGAATTTGAATACATAAAGGAGAACTCGGGTAAAAGGGAAAGGGGGGTACAACATAGCCTGTGTTCTCCTTGTCCCTTGTGTGGGAAAAGAGGCAGATTACCCTTCCTCTTTTTTCATCCTGGCCCTATTCTCAATTACTAATTTTGCATTTTAAGGTCTGCAATTGTGCCAAGTGAGTACATTAGCTCGCATACGTTACCTCTGCACATCACACTTTCAAGTGTCAAACGTGTTGCTCGTCAGTGGCATTTAATTTATGACTAATGAAAGTATCCATTACCATGTCACAAATCTGTTACAGATACATTGCACTGCAGTAAAAGTGTTGCGCAGATTTATTGCCTCCACTGAAGAAGTTACATGTTTCCGTCTACTTAGTTCATTTCTCTGCCTATCTGTCAGCAAGATATCTGAAAAAACCTCAACAGATTTGTGCGAAATTTGGCAGACAGATGGGCCCTCCGCCAAGGAGAGAAGGATTAGATTCTGGTAGTGCTCTCAGTCTAGGATTTCCTGATACAAGACTGTCTTATGTTATCTGTAAACCAGTTCTAAAACCTGAGAGAATTTGTTTACAATTTCATAAAATAATTTCACGTTTATATGATAGCATTGGAAGAGGTTTGCACTGTCCATACGTCTGGTTCTAGTTCTATCCTGGTTGCATATGTATAAACTGAAACTGAGATTTCTTCTTCAGATTTAAAAAAAACATACACATTATACAACACACACAAAAAAACATATTCATATCAGCACATTTTCCTGCTCAGGCAGGCAACGCCCCGCACATTCTCCCTTCTTAGTTTTCCTGTTTGGTCTGCCCTCTTTACTTTGTCCCTTATCTAAGCATCATTCATTCCTCCTCTGTGATCCTGCACTTGGCTGTGGTCTGCGTGGCTTGGCACCCTCCCATTCCTCCTCTACCCCACTAAAGACAGTGCTCTGCACTGTTCTTTGTCTTCGACTAAAAGCAGAGGGGTTGGGGTGTGTGAGGGCATTACTTGTTGATATGCAGCAGCCTCACCTGTTTGCATTACACCTTGCCATAATGTCTCTCTGCATCTTGATCAGCTCTTTTATGCAGCCTATAGTGAAACTATGACAATAACATCACAGTATTTAAAAACCTGATCTTACATTAAATTAAAATTACATGCAAAGTTATTTTTTACATGCCAAGTTGGTTCCTTTTTAAGCCAGATCTAATGGGATACCAAGGTAAATGCAGAATAAATTTTATCATACACCATATACAGTGAAGGCATCACACTGTGGTTTTTGATCACATGAGAAATAAAGTAAAATCTAATACTGTATAAAACTGATAAATAAAATCAAATTTAATACTGTATTGATAATAAAGACCCATCTCCTGTAGAACACAGTCTGGTAAATTGAAGGCTTAGTGCCTCAATTTTGGATTACATGACCTAAAACATGAGACATGCAGAGAGATATAACAGTATCACAGTGAGCATTAAGGAAACTGAGACATACAGTTGATGTGTTCTGTGTTCCTGTAGAGGTCACTGTTGTGTGGTACCTCTGTGTCAGACTGGGATACTATCAGCCCTAATCCCTTCCTTTTATGAAGTCTGGAGCAAGTAGTGATGACATTGAAATAGACTAAGAGAGTGTGAGCAGGAATTACAAAGTTAATTTTGTTTGCAAAGCCATAATGTTTAGTACAAACAACATTGTTTTAAAAGGGAAAAGTTTGTTGATGCTTAATCTGTTCAGTGGTGAACAGTAATTATTTTTTGTGGCAGTGTTAATCATGCTGTTCCAGCAGTAAGTTAATTTGGACCAAATAAAGAATCTTATGTACATATGTCTGAAGGCATCTTAGAATTGTAGGATTATTCCTCTCTGGAAGAAACACATTATGTTAATCACAAAATCCCTGTATTTGTGTATCTGGGAGATGATTGTAGTGAGCAATTATGAGTGGGCTTTATTACCAAGAACACAAATTAGATACTATGAGTGAGTTCATCCCAAGCATTTGTATGTGCCATTTAACTCTGAAATCCTTGTTTATTAAACTCCAATTGCACATATGAATCAACTCTGTGGCATTAATCATGAAGTACAAGGGCCCAGATGGTACAATCCTAGCCAAGCTTGAATTAATACGAAAGGTTGAATCGCTGCTGCATCGAGATCCTCTCAAGGACCTTTGAAGAATGACATGAATAATCATTGTTGTTGGATGCATAGTTTATTAAGTCAGCAGAGGATAGTGACCTACTACAAACTGAGAGATATTATAGCACATGGTGCTGCCCTGCCAAGACTTTTTGATGTATTACAGCTTGGATACTAAAATGAAGAATGACTTCTTCTACTAACTCATAATATAAAATTTTAGTATCATATCATGCACCATAATATCAGTATCATATGGTGATCATGATATCTAAACATAAACATGAGCGCTACAACATGTTGATAATGGTTACACATCACTGATTTCTTCCATGTTTTCCAGCCTGTTGGTGCTATTGGACAAGTGTGCTTTTGGTGTTCATGTTAATTACATTAGGTTAAGATACACTGGATTGGTATCAGTGCTGATACCTGTAATACTACTAATTTTTAACAATATAATACATATTACCTTACATGTTGAAGTATATCCCCAATTAAAAAAAACTATGAATGCATGGTTTAAACTGTAAAAGAAAACAAAGCAGTGAATAAATGGGTGAAAATCAAAAGCGCTGTTGGTGGTTCCTCCAAATTCACAAAGTATCATAAGATTTAAGACATAGATAGTTCATAGATCTTGATATGAAGTTCTTTAGTTATCGCTGTTAACTAAGGTGACAGCTTAAAGTCTCAAAATTCAGTAACCAAAAGACTAACCAGTTGGTATTGATATGTTGTATTCGATTGTAACCACTCTATACAGTGTGATATAGTTTTCAGATATTCATCTGTAGCCTTATCATCAAATGATTAAATGTAACTTATATCAATACTGCATTGTTCAATAACTATCAGAGATAGGAGGAAAACTAGAACACAGTGGGTTAACAAACAAGGGTCAAATGGTATGGATACAAATGGAGTGCAATCAAATTACATTACAATTTATTTGATCTGTATATATGTATATGTGTGTATATATGTGTGTACATGTATATATGTACATGTATATATGTACATATAT
>JAOXYL010000052.1:15855176-15875205 GCA_028564955.1 Terapon puta
GTTATGTATATATATGTATATAGAATAGTCTTTATTGTCATTGTACTGGGGGTTACAACGGAGTTTGAGGGTGCTTGTGTAGAGCTACAGTACACCACAGAAAGTAACAAAAACATAGTGTATATATTCTGTCACTATCTTTCACACTTCTTCAAAAACAGTCTTCCTCTACTTTACTTTGGCCTCACACTTAATATATTCCAGTTTAGCTGATTCTAAAGGACATTGCATCTCATTTCTTGGCACTTGTCTTCTAAATTCCTAAAGGTACAATTAGCATTTTGTTTGATGAAATGTTGAAAGGTTCATAGATTGATATTTGCAAAAAATGAAGCATGGTGTTTTTTTTTCCAAATGCAAATTCTGACATTTATTAACTTTTATTACAGATACTCTGTTTATGGATTGTAAAACTCTGCATAGATTTAATGGGAATAAAGTAAAATTACAATGTTTAAACACAATCAGTGTGGCAAACCAGCAAGTGTGTAATTTAGTGTGGTGTGGCAATGAAATGTTTTACGGGCCTTGATTTATGTCCTGTGCATGGCATTTCTAATGAGAGAGACCAACATTGCAGTGCGCCTGTGTTCCAGGAAACTACATTTACAGCAGATCTTTTTTCTCAAGAGTGTTTTTCCCCTGTGAAATAATGTCAGCACTTTCCCACCTTCAAAGTCCTTTTGTTTCCAGATCTATTAACAATTCTAATTGTACAGGAACACTTGTTAAGTAAGGCTGGTAAATAAAGCAGGAAACGCATTATTTCCTTTTAGTGCAGATTAAAGGTACAGCTATGCTGGGTTGAAACACATTAATGAGGTTTTAAATAAAAATGCTGGCAGGGAATTTACACCGCTGACTGGTTTAACTGCAGTAAGCAGTTGATTTTCCTTGATGTTAAAGGGGAACATTATTTCACTCTCTAATGAAAAATACATCTTTCCACCCTCCTATCTGTTAATTAACATGTTTGTGTTAAGGGATTTTCAAAAAGGGATACAATCGCTTTCAATCTGATTAAAGTAAGTGATACATAATAGGGAGGTTGTTTTCCTTGGGTCCTTCTGTTAATTGAATAGCTTTGTATGACTTGGAATGTTTTTCCTAGTCACAACAGTTTGCCTGGACCTAGCTGCTCGGGATGCCCCTATCTTAATTACGGATCATACTCCAAATGTGGTTCAATTTCCTCTGCAGGACAGTTTCTGTTAACTGCTATTTTTAAGGCCAATAACAACGTCAAAGCTAGGGATGATTAAAGCAATTAAAGTTTCCCTTTGTTTTCTAAGCACAGCGAGATAGGCCTGCCTGTTTGTACAGCATTTATTAAACATTTACTAAATGGAATTGAATCTGTCATCGATGAAGTTTTCTGAGACAATTACCTTTTAGCATGGCAAACACTGTTTCACTCAGCCAGCGTCTCACAGCTTATGGCTGTGATTAGCCATTTGATTTCATCAAGCCAAACTAAAATCCTCCAGCAGAGAGAGGAAGAGAGAGTGAGAGAGAGAGAGAGAGAGAGAGAGAGGTTTAAATATAATTTTTCCATCGGAATTTCTCAATTAGCATACCACATTTTCTCCATTAGATAAACTGCCTTTAGAGAGCTGGCTGGTTTAATCTGTTTAATGTCCGTGTAAACTATAATCTCCTGATTCTAAAAAGAAATCCCTTAAGGACATCATTCGCATACACTCTTCATAAGACAGTTTTTGAAAGACATGATCGAGTGCAGCTTTTAAAGAGGGATTGAACGGTGACGGGTTGCTATGCCTATCATGCTTCTCTTTTCTATGGCACACGGATTGTGCAAGTTGTGGTTTCTCTCGTTTGAGTTTAGCTAATCATTAGTAATTACTCTTTTACAAGCTTGTCCTTGCCTCACTATCATGACAACATACAGTGTGGCTGCGTTGTGGATTGTTCCAATAGTATATAGGTTTATATGCTGTAGGTACTCAGTCTTCCGCTTAGTAATTCCACCAGAGTGTTGCCTCTGAAGTCATATATTACATTAAGTCACTCCTCTTGAAAGATGGCAGTTGCTGTTCTCTGAAAGATAATTTGGAAGAGATATCACCACGTGACGAGATACATGAATCAAACTTTGATCTCAGGTTGAATCAGAAGTGTAGCAGGCTGTGTGTACATGTACATCACTGCCAATCATAGCAGAGCTGGGCTGTTAGTGCATATGGATATAGAAATCAAGATTTGTTGTTATCCTATTGAACGATGAGCAGAGAGAAATCAGAGTGTTTACATGCATATCATTGCCTTCCATCATACACTGCAGGCTGTATGAATTAGGGCCTGCAAACACAGCCTCATTCTCCTTGCATCACGCCAAGAGTCACTCCATTGATTACCCTTCCCCGCTCCCAGGAAATGGCTCATGCATCTCGTGTACATTATAACAAATGTTCTCTTTGCATTACAATTGAATTGTGATTGTTATGTTCAATCAATGGGGAAAGGTCACGGGATCGCTCCTGCCAGCGCTTTAATGGAGAAGTCGATGAGGATTCATTTTAATCACTGCGGCTGTGGCAGAATGAGCACAACACTGAGAGACTGTCAATGGCCCGGTAATTACCGCTGTTTATACAGGTTTCTGCTTTAGCAATTTAGATATCCACAAATCTCTCTGTTTCTTGCACCCCAGTTATATTGGAAGCTGCGTGGCAGCAAATGAAGTACTGTAGGATGTGGGCCGTGACTACTCTAATTGTGGGACTGTCTGTGAGGCTCGCTCTTTGAAAATGAAGTGAGCTCCATTTGCTCCTCTTTGAGCAGTTACATTACCAGAAAGCTGTTATTTTACATACTTTGCGAGAAGGAGCTTTCTATTAATGCAGCTGAATCCCAGTCCTGCAGGTAGCAGTTACATCAAGAGGCGGAAGATTGTGTATGTGCATCTCCCTTATTTACAGTGAATGTCTGTTTAGGTTAACTCAAGTGTAAATGTAAATGTGTAAATAGCCACTGGTACAAAATGTTGTCATTCATTCTTCACTCTTCCTTTTCTGGCTGTTCCAACTATATTGTCACTGTCTTATTTGTACAATGCTTCTTTTTGGTCTGTTCGGTCAACATATATTGTTGTTAATTGTCCTTCACGCCACTGGTGACTTGGCCTGACCATAAAACTACATGTTCATATAAGTGTAAGTAACTATGTAAAGCAGACATGCATTTTTCTGTAGATCAAGGCTGCAACTACTGAATAATTTAATTATTGATTAATCTGACGATTTTCCTGATTAGTTGTTTGGCCCAAAATTGAAAACACAGAATTTTCCAGAGTCCACGGTGGATTGGCAAACCAATGCTCCAAAACGCAAAGATGTCCTTTACAATGTTGTAAAAGTGAGGGGAAAAAAGCAAATCATCCGATTAAACAAGCTGCAATCGGACAATGTTTGGGTTTATTTTCATAATAAGATTGATTTGAAACATGAATCGATTATTAAAATTGATGCAGATGAATTTTCTGTAATTATCTCCCAACCGTTTCAGCTCTACTACAGACTGTCACATTTTGGACTACGACAGAGAGGCTGTGACGAGAAGAATACAGAAACTGAGAAACTGTTATTTAACACTCAGTAGTTACCTCAGTAATTTCCTATAGTGTTATTTGTAAAGAGAAAGAAATTGATATGTGTGCTCTCTGACATCTCCCCTTCACCCCAAGTGGCATGTTTGTGTTGGCCGGTGTCTAAGGATAGATGGGGTCAGGGCTGTGTAACCTTGGAGAAACAAATATTCATGATCAATAAGTGCTTTATTCCGAGCATCTAAATGATTCTTATGTCTGAAGCCGCCTCTCTCCCTCCTTACTTGCCCATGCGGAAAAGCAGTCGGAAGATTTATGCCGACTAGGTAAAAGGACATTTTAAAAGACTACACAGTATCACTGCTTTCAAATGTCATGTAATCATAGGTTAGGGGAGAGCGCTGGGCACAGAGAGCTAAGTGATGTTACAGATAATGAATTGCCTCTGAAATATAATACATCGTGAGTATGATTCTTTGTTCCAAGCTCTGTACACCAACTCTGTTCAATTAAAGTTATTTATCTCTCTTGTTTTTTAAGTTCATCAATTATATTGTGATACACTTAATGTCCATAAGAGGATGATGTATGATTGGTCTAATTATTTCTTATTCACCATGCTTTCTAAAGCATATCAATTTTGTTAATACCATGTAATTAAAACACGTCAGTGCGCTACAAGTTGCCGGCTGTATTAATGACTATGAAAATTATTTTAATTAAATAGCCAATTATAGAAAAATCCTAACCATGAGAATTGACATTTAAATGAATTCAATTTAAATTGCTTTTCAACATTGTTTTATCAAAGCTTTATGGGGTGAATAAATTATTACATCAAACAATATACTGTGTCATTGATCATACACAAGTCTTGTCCCATATCCATACATTTTGAAACACTTTCCTGATGCCATACATCATACTGGGTGATTACATTTTGACGTAGTCATTTGTTTACCACAATCTCATCCACATGTACTGTATTCTTGTGTACTTTTGGGGCAAACTCTGCTAACTGTTTATATTACTTAGTTGACCAAGTATTCAGTCACGCTGGAAACTTCCTTCACGGTACCACTTTCCAACTACTCTTGCAAGGACAATTTGAAAACTTCCACTACTTACAGTATTTCCACTGTGCCTGAAGAAAAGACATGACACATGTTTATCACAAGTAAATAGTTCTCTCAGTAAGATGTTTCCTTTTGAGATAAGTTCCCATACATGTTTCTACATGCAGTAATGACTGCATTTGGGCTGACTTACATCAACAAAGTATTGTGATGCTGGGTAGAGCAGCAGTGTACAGACTTTATTTTTGTGTTGCACTGTGTTTTCATAACTGGGGTCAGACACATGCAGCCCACCCAGTCTGTTGAAAGGCCTTTGTATCTAAAACATCATACATATCCTGTGGTGCCTTTTAATACCTATTAGGCCACTCAGGCTCATATATTTCCCCCTTTTTTCCTGCATAATGTTAATGAAAGTCATTTTTCAGACATTACAAGCACAATGATTTGCAGTTAACCCATGCAAACAAGGGAAATAGTGGGCAAACTGTTGTGACATTCATTGTATATAATGAAATCTTAATATGGTGCATATTTAAGTGAAAGGTTAGCAACATAAAGGGCAAATGGATTGCCTGGCAATGAATTTTAAGCAGCTATTGATTTTACACTACAAGCTACCTCTTTCCCTGAATGATAATTTTAAAATGGCACACTGCTTATCTTAAAGCTGATCTGACACAACAGGACAACAGGAATACACAGAATATTAAGGCAAACGGAGACCGTGATGAGCACCACTCTTCTTGGTGTGTCCCACACTCATTCCACTTAATGAGAATACATGGCAGGTGCTGATGTACTCACAAAAATTCAGTTTAGACAAAACACATCAGATGGCAGAGAGACAGTTTTGATAAAAGCTGATAGTTGGTAACTCTGCTTATGGTTTTCTGACATAGTTGAGACAGAAAGTATTTGGTTATGTCTCACACATCTGAGTCTTTTTTTTTGGTAGAGTGTGATTAATTCATTAATGGTCTAAGTTAAGGTAATCCAGGTGCATGTTTACAGAGTTAAGTCACACACCAACTGATGTATTTGGTAATAAAGGCACTGTAATCCACCTATGTGCCACAGTTAATACTTGTGTGAAAAAAGTTACAGCACGTGGACTTGACCCTGCCTGCCCCATGTTGCAGTGCTGGGTTGCTTCTCTCGCTGCCTTTTATCCTCAGACTGAGACTGAGAGGAAGTTTGAGAGTTCACGTTCGAGCCGGGCAAAGCTCGTCTCAGTAGTCAGCGCAATAAAATCGTTCACCCCTTGAACAAACTGGTGTTCGTGAGCACAGCGGCAGGGGTTGACACTGCGTCAGTGTGCAAGACACCCGAAATGTAAACAGTTATCATTTTTATGGTCATTGTTCAAATGTTGATTTTTTTTTCAGGGTTTACTTCAGTGTTTGCCAGTGTTCTCACATTGCCTCAAATTCTTAAATGTAATGGGCTCTGGCAACATGGCAAACCTCCAGTGGTGCCTCTTTAGCTACAGCAGGTTTGAGGTCATTAATGATTTTGTTGCCATAGGACACACTGTTTGACATGTTCACCTGCTCACCAGTTATTCTAACACAATAAAGTAATAAAGTAATAGATGTCACGGGTATTGAACTTGAAACAGACAATAATTAGAAAAAACAAAAACACTGTCATGAAGCACTGTATGTGTTAAATGTATCCTGTTGGAGATGATTATGAACTTTAATTAGAAACTGTACTTTAACATATATGCAACACACGCTCATCTAAATAACGTTTAATTTATACACAAACCCTCCATCTCTCAAAACCAAGCATTACCTCCTGATGTGTCATGCTGTCACGTCATTAAAAAAAAAAAGCTACAGCCACTTTCTGTAAATATAATAATCAGAGAGGACTAATTAAATTTCTCACAGAAAGGGTGTACCTTGAACAGTGACTTGTACTGACACGCTCAGTCATAAAATAAAACAAATATGACATCAAAATTGAAGTAAAAAAAAAAACACTTGTGTAATTACCTGGAAAAAAAAGATGAATTACAAGTCTGCCATAATGCTTTTAAACAGTCGCAGGATGCTTTTCTGGATCTTTAGCTCCTCACAGAAGTGATGCACACTGTTGGACAGCAGGTGGGAACCAGTTGTGGATGTTAAAAGTGCAGTTAGACTCAGAAACAGAAATGACAGATAAACCTTTTTTTTCTTTTGCACCACGGGGGAGGGAACAACAACAGAGAGATGCCAAAACGTCCCCGATTAGGATCTGATCTCTCTCTCTTTCTCTCTGGCGTGGACTAAATGTAGTGCAACACTGTAGCGGACCCGGAGCGCTTCAGCTGTAGCCGGAGCGCAGTTATCTGTTCTTCAAAGGCTTCCACTGTCCCCTAGCTCCTCCCTCTCTGTACCGTGTGACAACAACAACTCATCCACAGAGCGGAGCTGCACTTTTCAGCTCATTTTCCTCCTGTCATTCCTCCTCCTATCTTTGATCATTGTCCCGCCGCTCAGCCCCCCCTTTAAAAATCCTTTAAAAAAAAAAACAGCCCCTCACTCAGCACGCCTTTTTTTTTTCCTCCGGCAGCCCCCCCCTTTTTTTTTTTTTTTTTTTTTACTTCCCAACTTATCTGAGGAGCTAAACTCTTCGTGGATTCTTTCATTTAGGGGGTGTTCTCGGCAGGCTGGGTTTTCTACTTTGAACTTCGGGCTTACTCTCTTCCCCCCTCCTGTAGGTGACCATGGCCGTGCCGGCTGCTCTGATCCCACCAGCTCCTCTGGTCCCGCCGCCTCCGATCTCGACTCCCTCCGCGACCACGTCCCCGCCGTCGACAACTTCGTCGCCGTCTCCATCCCTGGCCCCCCCGTCCGGCCCCGGGCAGAACCTGTTCAGGTCGGAGCTGCTCGCCACCGGCAGCCCGGGCATCCCGGCCGCGGCTCTGCCCAGCAAGCCCGTCTACTCGACCCCGTCGCCCGTGGAGAACATACCGCAGAACAACGAGTGCAAGATGGTCGAGCTGCGCGGCGCCAAAGTGGCCTCGTTCACCGTGGACGGCTGCGAGCTCATCTGCCTGCCCCAGGCTTTCGACCTGTTCCTCAAGCACCTGGTCGGCGGGCTGCACACCGTCTACACCAAGCTGAAGCGGCTGGAGATCACGCCGGTGGTGTGCAATGTGGAGCAGGTCCGCATCCTCAGAGGGCTCGGCGCCATCCAACCCGGGGTGAACCGCTGCAAACTCATCTCCAGAAAGGACTTCGAGACTCTGTACAACGACTGCACCAACGCGAGGTGAGCCCAGAGCAGCGTGCGGCATTTTCTTTTCTTTTTTTTTTCTTTTTTTTTTCTCCTTTGGACGGGTTTAAATGTCTCTCGCGGACGGGCCGTGCGTAAAGGCGCGGGAGCAAGGAAGGGGGAGACATTTCTCCTCTCCTAAAAACAAGTGGTCCGAGTCGGTGCGATCAACTTCATCGGCCGATTTTGATAATCGCCTGTTTATAGCGTGTGTGTGTGCGCGTGTGTGTGAGAACCTGTGAAGCTTTCCAGCTCCATCCAGACACCCGAGCTGCAGCTCTCCTCGTTAGTTGGACGGGAAGAGGCGAAGCGCGCAACATCGGTGGGGAAAGAAAAAAAGTTTAGCGAAAGTTTTTTTTAACACGTGCAGGGCGAAGCTGTGCCATGATGGATAGCCTGTCTGCCTCAGGACAAATGAATCGATAATGTAGGCTACACACCTCGGCCGAGTTGCACAGCGCTGTTGAATAAACTTTGAGATGGAGGCTGACCACTGCAGAGAGCATCTCACAAACCTGATCATCTCTCAGGAAGCTCTCTTTCTCCTGATTTAAGGCAAACTTTTAGCTCAGCTTCATTTTGAAATCACTCTGGAATTAAACTGGGTTAGAGCTTGCTTTATGCCCTTGCCACAGGGGTGATACATTTTCAACTATGATGAGTTAGATTTTCAGAAAGTAAACAAGATGAACCCTGATTATCAGAATTAGACGACGTGGAATATAAATTTTTCCACTAATTATTTTCTCAGCACTGACAGCCGGCACAACTCTTTAAAGAGGTTACAGCACACTGAGGGCTCAGGTTGAAAAAGAGTGTATGAAGGCAGGTTTTTTTCACACTGTAAATACTAAGGATAATTGTCACACACACACACACACACACACACACACACACACACACACTTCTTGTTCCTTAATCAAACATCCTCGATTTCGATTAAACGAGGGTCAGCAACCATGCGTGTGAAAATTATTGCGTTAACCCATATTAACAAATCAAATATTTTGAGCTTTATATGTTTTAATATGGGGTGATTTAAGTAGGGATCAATATTTGATTAAAAGCCATTTTTTTGCTGTCCTGTTGCTCCCATCTTTGATGTATCGCTCAGTCTCTCAGGATGGTTCAGCCTGGTCAAATTTACCATCTTACCTGTCACTATGATTGATTCCATATTGATCTCCTACCCAGAAATGAGCTGGAAATGCAAATATGATGGAAAGGCTCACATCAGTGGGGAATAGCAATAAACACTCTGAGTCACTTGGTTATCTCAATTTAAAAGCACACAGCCTTTTAGAAAAAAAAGTTAGATTAAACCAAATTTTGACTTTTAAATGCATGCTTAATATCACAAGAGCGTATGAAAAAAAGAAAAGTTTTTTTTTGTACAAATAGACAATTTTCAGATGCCATTTATGTTCCATTAAGATCCATATATATGGTGAGATTGAATATAGTTTGACCCTCAAAGCGTTGCTTTATCTGCAAAGTGCACTATTAGGCCTGGTCAGAAAATGCAAAATCAAATAAATCGCACAGCCTTTGGAGGAATACTTTGAGAGGGATATTATTACAGTGAAACATTTTCAATTCTGAAGCTTTTCTCGGATGTAGTTAATTTATTTAATTTTTTTCTTTTTTAGTAGCCCACCGTTTTTTCCCCCCATAAATAAACACAATTCCTCTTCTCTTCATGCCTGCTTCAAACCAGTCAGCTTCACACGTCTCCATATGATATTTGAAGCTTATAAATGTGCTGCAGCTCCATATTTCCATTCCAGTGGCATTCGTCTCAACAACTCACCTGTGCACTTTGGTGCTTAAGCATCATTTACATAAAGCGCACCCCCCCGCCCCCCTCTATAGAGAAAGACATATCGCGCGGTGCTCCTCCGCTCAAGCCTGGCGTGGGGCTTCAGGTGACAAAGTATGTGGTTGAACTCTCCGGGTTGTCAATGGGGGGATGGCCAGCGATGGGGTTAAAGGATAATGCAGTGCCTCGCGTCGCTTTAATGACGCTAAAGTGCTGGGCTATTACGGGCACATGGACAGGACTGTAATTGTCTCTGAAAGCAGCCAGGTACTCCCGGTGCTGGGCTGAAATCAATCACTCAGACCCGGCCTGCCCGCCTGCCTGCCCCATTTGGAGAATTACATCATGGAACAGTGAGGCATCCGCTGGATAAAAGGCTTCTGTTACTTAGAAAGAGTTGATTTTATTTGCGGGGATGTGTGCTTTACACCGTCTGTCATTGAATTGCTGCTGACAAAATGATCAGTCTGAGTAAACAGGACACAGGTTGCCCTGTAGGTGAAAACGAGCTCCCTCCCCAAAGTCGATGTTCCGTTTTGCAGTGACTTACTGTCAGTAAGAGTTCACCGGTTAACCCACTCAGGTTACACAACAACAGCCTGCTGCCCGAGATAGTTTAGCTTTTCATCTCGCCCTATTACTACAATGTCACTACTCTTTTTATACAGTGGCAGAGGGGTAACAATGAAGTGAATAATACTCCTGTACAATGGGTCTTACTATTTCACATGCTGTTTTTTTCCCTCCCACGGCCTATTGTGTTAAAACAACACTCCTCTCATTTTGCACACAGTGTGAATGTGAATAGCATCACAGAGCACCGCCGCATCCCGCTGTTTTAGTTTTGATGTGGACACAAACAAGCTCCAACCAAATTGTTCCCTACTATGCTTACTTTAGCATAACACTTTTTGAACATATTAAATGAAAAAAAAAAACCCAACAAAACAGTGTTGATCAGAGACATAGTGGAGGATTTCTTTGTGGTCATGGATTCAAAAATGGGAGTTTGGATTGAAAATCCCTTTTAGACACTTTAACTATTTGAACCATGTGAACTTTGCCTGATAAGCGGCACAGTATTTTAGTAATTATTGCTCATCTTTAAAGATACTAGGAATATAGTCATCCTCGACCCCTTCATTTTCTTAAGGACTCTCGTGCCAGATTAGCGGCATTCGTTCTCGCTCCCAGACTGATCCAGGTTCAGTAATCTCCCCTACATTACGACTCTGGCCCTCCAGGAGCCCTCCAGGAGCCCTCTGTTCCAGCTACTTGTTTTCCTTTTCATTTTCCCCGTGGTGGGATGGAAAAGGTTCTTATTGCTGTGTGACACTTGAACTCTCTGAAAGGTTATTATAACATGGGGGGCGCAGGGGTGTGGGGGGGCGCGGTGCAGAGATATCGCATATCTCTCATTGGTCTGCTTTGTAGAGGCAGGCTATCCAATGCTGGGGCGCAGAAATGCAGCAGTTAATTGACAATCATTGTCTACCCTTGAAGGTTAACCACACGCCCCAGACAATGTCCCACCACTGGGAATGGGACGGCTTTTCACTTACATGCCCTTCTTAAATAGATTTTCCCCGGCTCGTTTCAGTCAAACAGATCTTGCTCTGAACGGTTACGAGTGACAGGTCACAGTGAAACGGCTTTTTCTTCTGAAGATATATTTAATTGATACTGATATGACAGAGGGTGTTATGAGAGCTATCACCTCTCTTGTTCCTATTTCAAGAGTGTTTATGCCTAAACACACATATTTGCAAATGACGGTAATTGTTTTGTTTAGCGCTCAGTGTGAGCTGCCACTGAGGGTGCCAGCTTGTCTCTCTCCCTCCTCTCCTCTGCTGAGCTCTCTTATAATATATTTGTTTTCTACAAGGCACGGATGTGTTTACAGGTACTCAGGGGAGATTTCTGGATTCCATTCAAATCATTCCCAGTCAGAGTGGGTGCTAAGATACTCGTCACCCAGCAACCACATCCAAGAGGGAGCTTGGGCGATAATAACTTCAAAAACAGAGTGACAGATGCCTGATTAGAGAGAGGGAGAGAGAGAGAAAGAGGGAAAAGGAGGGAGAGAGAAAGACAGAATGAGAGAGAGAGAGAGAGAGAGAGAGAGAGAATGGTATACAAAGCGGTTTAAAATCCAAATCTATTCAAGTACTTTCCTGAAGTCAAATTGGCCCTCATATTGGGTGTTGTTTCCTTAGTGAAGAAAAAAGGCATTTCAAGTTCTCTCTCTCTCTCTCTCTCTCTCTCTCTCTCTTTCTCTCTCTCTTTTTTTCCCTACATTTTTAATCCTTCAGTGGGGCTCTGCTAAATTTGATTAGGTACAGTACATGTGCTCAAGTCAACTGTGCAGTTGGCAGATGGCGGCAAGGTGTTTTTTTGCAAACAAATAGTCTCCTTGAAAATCAGAATTGCTTTATTGACTTGACATTCATTCAGCTGGAACAAGTGCAAATTAAAACATTTTTTTAAGAAAAACCCACAGATGAGCTCAGTTGACAAAAGTAACATTAATTTTCTTCATTTCTTTTAAGATAATGTTTTTTGTATCCTGCAAGGAGGATGAGCCAAGGCTGTCCAAACCACAGATTTCACTTATTAAAGAGGCTTTGTTTGACACTGTCTAATGTCATTTGTGGATTTAGAGGCTATTTGCATGGCAAAGAGGCCTGTATTGTTAATTTGCCTGTTGGATGCATTAGTCGTCCAAGCTCCTATCTTATTTGCATGCCTTTACAGGATCGGCAACAGCAATTGAATTACCAATTAATTCTGCTATCAAATGAAATGGTTTGAAATCACACATTGACATCGGGTCTTTTCGCGTTGATCACTACATTAAAATGACCCATTTTTACCATGTTCACCAACCATAAAGGGGTAATAGCTTTGATTTTTATAGACAACAGACGTAAGCTGTTTAAAATCTATCTGTCAATATGGCTTATCTAGCATATTAAACAAGATTTGTTAACAGTGATTTTACCTGATGATTTTACACTTGAGACTGATTGCCTGACAGAGCAGCAATAGATTTTGGGTCACTCTGATTTCCATTTCACTCTCTCCCCAGCCAGAGCTCCCTCGCTTGTCTTAACTCTCGGGCTCCTTCACATTACAGCACATTTAGGGAGCATGGCGGAAGTCAGTGACGCTCGCACCAGGACGTTAAATGCTACTGACAGAAGTTAGAGGGAGCAGATGAGATTTCCTGATTGGAGAAGGAATGCAGGCCCTTGCCTGGCTCTGTCTAATATGGTCACATAGAGAAATTGATTTTCCTCAGAAATTAATTAATTTTTCATATAGCCCAAAGCTGGAGTTTAAAAAAGAGTGCACACTTGCTGGTTTCCTATTTTCCCCCTTTTTTAAAGAATTATTGCCTA
Organism: Terapon puta; assembly: GCA_028564955.1. Classification (NCBI taxonomy): domain Eukaryota; kingdom Metazoa; phylum Chordata; class Actinopteri; order Centrarchiformes; family Terapontidae; genus Terapon; species Terapon puta. The sequence continues at coordinate 15,868,308 of JAOXYL010000052.1, forward strand.
ATCATATTAATACTTTTGCCCCAAGGATGAAAAGATAATTGTACAAATGCATTTGGAAATATGTATCACTGAGTATTTATGATTAAATTATGCAAATAACTCCGCTCCCATCCTTCGTGGGCCCAGATTGTCTAATTAGGATTGATATGGCGAATAGATGTTGGGGAATCTGAATACAAGCATGTCCAAAGAGCAGAAAATTGAAAATGACAAGGCTGGAATCCTTAAAAAGTGTGTAGGTTTTTTTCCCCCCTCTCTGTCTAATTCAGCGTAACTGTATCAGGAGTTAATTTTCCCCGGCTTCATTTCTCGTCTGAGCTGACAGGAAAAGGAATCCATCAGGGAAGCAATCTCAGATGGGATTCCACAAATTTCCTCCACTTGTTTTTTCTCCCCCTCTTCATTTTCGTGGAGGCTATCAGGGATGAATCTTCTCCTGAGTAAACATGCAGATGTTATTCCTCCAGTGTTAATGTTTTTGGAGCTCTCTACTCAATACAAAAGACTCCTAATAATTGAAGTATATGAAGAAAGGAATGTCATCCAACAAAAGCCCTTTGTACTTTTGGAATTTCACTGAAGTAATTCACATCATATTAACTTTATATATGTTAATATATAACCTGGTGTTATAACTGTTTTCATATTTAACTGAAAGTTAGGGAGGATTGTCCAGTATCATGTAATTCAAATGAGTTGGGTTTAATAAGCAGCATTAGGAGTTATATGTGATGTTCGTGGCAGATGATGCAAAAAAAAAACTTTTATACCAAAAGAATAAAATATATCAAACAGATTTTTAAAATACCTAAAACATTTAATTATATTCCTATTCGCAAATATGTCTCAATAGAAATGTGCCTTTTCAAGTTCTGGTTGGATTGCCTGCAAACAGACAGACAGACAGACAGACCGACAGACAGAGATGCACTGTACATTGACACGAGTTTGAGCCAACAGTTACATGAGATTGAACAACAGCCGTTTTCCTTGCTGGGCTCAGCAGCACATCACAGAGAAGAAATCAGGGAGGAAATGACATCGGTTTCCACTCTCTCTTCTTCTGTTGTTAGCTTCAGATGAACGGCGCAGCACAGGAACGGCTCCAGTGCCTCCAACAGTATCTATTAAAGGGCTGATTGTTATCTAATCTTTACCTGGCGCTAGCTGGAAAAGCCCCGAAGCTAATGACACTTGAGACTAGCAGCACATTCTATGGTGGTTCAAAGCATCTGCTCAGTCAATATCTTCTGATGAAAAACTAAGAAAACGGCCCCACAGCTATTTATGTGAAGTCTGAATTCACTTAGACACCAGAAACACTTTATGCAGTCAATTTGTTGCATTGAATTATAACTAACAATGTGCATAAAATGAGTGCCTGTTGAGCCAGCAGGCTAGATGCTAAACTGCTCTCTTGTGTCTGGTTTTTGGAACTTCAGAGACGTCAGAGTATGTCTAAAAAAACTGTTTTAAAAGTAAATACATTTTTAAAATTGAGAGTCAATTAAACCATAAAACAAAAACAATTATTATGCTAAATATTCTGATATCAAAGTAAGCAATTTACGTTTACCTTTTTATTCCTCTTTCCACCGCACACATTTTCATACAATGAGTACACTGCAGTGTCAGTGTGCCACAGATGCTCAATTACCAATTTAGATTGTTCTCTTAATACATTTATAGGTCATATCTTCTGTAGATGATTGGTTGCAGCAGCAGCTTTGGACAGTGATCAGCAGATTGTTCCAGATCTGTCAAAGGATGGATAAAAAAAATCAGTATAACCTTGCTCAGTCTGCTCAATCAAAACGCATTAATCATTAGAGTCATTAATCTTAAGGTCATTGTCAGTTGTATATTTCTTAAATTAGAAAATGAAGGATAAAGTTACAAGTTACAGTGTTCTCACAGTCAAATAAAAAATATCTATCTACAATACATAACTATATCTTTTTTTTATTAGCCGATATATTAGTTTTATTTTCCCCTGTGACTTGATTTATTACTTATGTGGTTGGTAATTCACACCCTAATTAAAAAGAAAACAAAGGGCATTTTGTGCTGCACATGAACGCATTATTTGCACAGAATCATTCCAGTCGTCAGCAGTTCAAAGTGGACGAGGCAGCTCGTTCGGTGCACTGTAAAACGATAAGGTCTGCAATTTTGGCTGTGATCCACAGAGATAGCCACACCCAGAGCTGCTTCCTGACGGCATTGCACACCTGTAGGGGTTATGAGCAGGGTATCAATATCACCGGGTCAACACATTTTCATCTAACACTGACATCTCTCTTTACCCCTCTCTCTCTCTCTGTCTCTCTCTCTCTCTCTCCCTCTCTCTAAGCCTAGTGAGAATATTGGTGGGAGTCTTTATTGGTTGCAGCGCTTGGGTTTCTCTCCTCGTAGACTCAAATGTCACCGTCTCCCTGATGTTTCTTTAAAATCGCCTGTGCCACCACTTGCTGTGGCGCCCGGCTATTATTACCCTCCTCTTAAAGAGTGACAGTCGGGTCCTCGGAGATGTGACACAAACCTCTGTGGATGGAGCTGTAGTGCTGTGTCAAGCCAACGCTCCCAGCCAATCAGATAGCACCAAACAGACCACTGTACACCTGGTATGCTGCGAGGTTGGCAGAAAAAGTCAGCAGTCAGTTCAGCACAGTTTGGTTTCACACGTTAAAAACAGCGTTAAAAACTGCTTCGAAAGTTAAAGATCTGTATCATAAGCTGTGGTCAGAAAAACTGCGATCTGAAATTGTCAAAACTGTCTATACATGTGTTCTTAAAAGCGGTGCGTTGCGTATGTTCCGAGTAATTCAACAGTGGTGCAGAAAATGCAGTGAGACATGTTCTCTCTGGAAATGAACATGCTTATGATAATAAAGAAGCCCTTGGCTGAAATGGTTTGTCCATATACATTAACCCTCTGCAACTCTCACATTAGGAGCGTGTGAGCGCGTTTGCTTGTGTACAAGTGTGTGTGAGATGCACAGAGAGAGAGAGAGAGAGAGAAAGAGTCGAGAGTGTGTGTGTGTGTGTGTGAGTGAGACACAGAGAGAGAGGGAGTGAGAAAGAGAGAGAGACACCCTCGCACAACTTCACATATGAATGGTCTTGTGTGAAAAGGAGGATGAATTGAGTCAAGCTGACATAGCATGCCAATAAGCTTTGTCTCATTTCCAATGCCGTATTCATTTGTGCCACAGAGAGATTTATTGCATGATTGACAATTATGAGAGGGTGACCTAGTTCTTTGTGATGGAACAAAAATGGTTTTCATCAGTTGCCTTTGCTGTCTTTTGCATTGTGTGTATATGTGTGTGTGTGTGTGTGTGTGTGTGAGACGCTCCCTGGTAAAGAATAGGGATAGCCTCCGTGCAGTGAAATACTTCCCCCCCTCAACTATTGAAACTCATGCATTTTTCTAGTAATGGCTTCATATATTTTGCATAGAATCACATCATCCACTATGTCTGTTCCACAGCAGAAAAAATGAATTTCCTACCCCATTAAGCAATGTGAGCTGTCCAAATGGATCACGTTAAAGTGACATTTTTACGAATGCTCTTCAATCTCTAACTTTTGTGAGGAAATAAAAAGAAAAGGAAGTAATTTTGCTGTCTGTGAATATATATATATCTTCAGCACACACTGTGCCATTTTCTACCACTCCTTACTGTCCTGCATTACTGGCTGTATTATTGTTGTTACCTGATCACCCAAATCAAAATAGACTCACCCTTTCACTGTTGCAGAGGGCTTCATTTGTGCCTTACATTTCCTGATTCCTTTATTCCTTTATGGTTCACTCTACCTGTCTATTAGCTGTGTGTTTTCTGTGTGTGTGAGCGTGTGTGTGTGTGCGCGAGTGCGTCCAGTCGAGCTTAGATTACTACGACTGTGAGGAGGAAGTCTCTGCTCCTCCTGGGACTCCTGCTTGACTGGCCCCACAAATGATACAAGCCAGGGTTTAGTTGGGAGTTAATATCCTGCAAAATTGTCCTGCACAGCCTCGGCAGAATGTGGATGATTAAATGACACAAGCATATCAAAAACATTTTTCTCCGACTAGTGGCTGTTAAGTGTTGCGCCGGTGCGGCCCGTCTCCCAAGGTTACCATTAGAAAGAAAGGAATATTCAGTTGGAAGTGGGTGTCATTGAGCTGTGATTGTGTGTGTGTGTGTCTGTGTCTGTGTCTTTGCTCGTGTGCACCTGTATCAGCGTGTGCGCGAATGCTTTAGATGTTTTGTGTAATGCCCTGTTTGAGTGGTAATAATATCTCAATAGGATTTCAGGGTCTCATTGAGAGGTTTGGTAGAAGGTTGAGAGGACATATGCTAATTGTGCCAGAGAAGACTTGTCTCTCTCAGAAACACATCCCACTAGAGTTTTCCTTGTACGCTGGATGCCAGACTTCCCCCAGTGACAAAAAAAAAAAAAGGCTTGAGGCTCCAAAGCGATCCATTTTATCCTTCCTTTTTCAAAGGATGCAATGCTTTGTTTTAACCTCTGCAGGAAAGGAGATGAAAGGCAGTGTAATAAAGCCAAAAGGTCTTTCTGTAGTTATCAAATGGCCTTTCACTCCTGACCTTTAAGATGCCACAGTAGGAACTGGAGACAATGCTAGAAATACAGATCGGATTTCAGAGATCAAACACCGCTTTGTATAGTTTACTTGCATGGAGAAGAAAGAACAACCTTTCACAGTCCATCATTTGAGCACAGGAAAAATAAAACTAAAAAAAGTATTTGGGAAAGAATGAACTGCCTTGTCAGCGCCTGCACAGATCAAACACTTTAAAAGTTAAAGTAATGCAGCAGCGGATACATTTAGGTTCTGAGGCATTTCTTTATTTCTTCCTTTTTTCTGATATGCTCTTGCCACAGAAACGGGGTTTGTATGAGGGCATTTATAGCCATCTGGGAGTTAGCTGGTGAATGTGCCTGTGTATGTGTGTGTGTTTTTGAATTTACTCTACTGCTGGTGTCTTTTTTTAATTTCTTATTTGACATTATGTGTCATTGGCATGTAGTGGAAACCCTTTCACTTAACTTTGCACCATCGTGCTGTTGCTTGTTAGATATGTGGTCCACTGCACTGTTACTAACACTCGGCTAATCTGAAGTTTCTGAGCTGCACTATATTATGAAGTCTTCAAGCCTCAATTTATGCATATAATCATTTTGCACTGATATTTGCACTACAACACAATTTATAGTCAATGGATATATGTGTGACGTGGGAGGTTCAGGATCAGGTTATTCGAAATGACAAGCTGCTGCATTGTACTGACAGGCCTACAATACCCAGAAGCCCATTTTTTCAATCATGTCCATAGACTGGCTGACTGCAGAGACCGCTAATCATGCTCTTAGATGTAGAGTGTTATCGGGATGCATGATGGCACCCAGCATTCCTGTCATTCTCGACATTCTAGCAAGCGGCACTTGCTCTCTGAGCATGGAGTGTCAGTGCCTGTGGACCCTGAAGGGCTCCACGTAAGAGGCCCAGTCGGGGCCCTGCTGGGCCAGGCCTGTTGACAGTTCCTTGGCACTGTTGTCTCAGCAGGAAGACATCAGTTGGAGCAACAGAGAGGCTGTGGACGAAGGCCGTCTGGTCAGCAGAGAGAATGGAGTTGGAGAAGATTAGGCTTCACCCATGGGTCATTGTGTTCCCAGAGCAGGCCCGAGCCCGCCGGCCTCAGTATTGTTAAAGGGAAAGGTCAGGTCCAACGACCAGGCTAAGCCTATTAAACAACCCGCACCGCTTCTTCCTGGAAACCTGACTGTGCTTTCTCTTAACTACCGAGTAGGGGAAAAATCAGCTTTGAACAGCTGAGGTCGGCCGTATCCTGATGTGAATTGGAGACCACAGTTAATTGAAAAGAATATAATTGTGGACTCATATGAAAGCATTGCAATCATGCTTCTTTATAACACCAGGCAGCGATTTCATATTGCACTCTTTTTTTTTTTTTTTTTGTTAAGTACTGCTAATTGTTTTCCTGAAGTTGGTATGCTGTTCCAGTATGTGCGCCGGGCTGCTGGAGATTTGGAGGCTGACAGATTCTACCAGTGTCAAACAAATCCTCACATTTATATCCTTTCAGTACTAAATGCTTATGTACCACATTCATAAGGTCGTCTGAGCCCCAACACACTCCCATAAGTCTCCTTTAGCTGTAGTGATGGCTGATGTCAGGGATGTCTGTTGAATGAAAGGAAACACAGGCAGATAGCATTTGATCCGTGATGGAGATGAGTCCACATAGGAGTAGAGCTAGTGATTAATAATGGTGCATCTGGGTAAAAAGGATGTCATCCCCTGGACGTCTAATGAAAGCTCTTGAACATATCTGGGAGAGGCGATATGTTGACAGTGGATGATGCAAATGAGGCTAAATGTGAGAGGAAACCTGAAATGAATCACCCCGCTGTCTCTTTGGCGTTTGTGTGTGTGTGTGCGCGCGCGTATGCTCGTGTTGTGCGTACGTGTGTGTGTGTGTGTGTGTGTGTGTGTGTGCGCCCCGACTAGCAGCCAGCCGTTTACATCGTACAAAGCTCGGTGTGACACTCTCCCTCCTTTGTCTCAAACTGCTAACTGTATTTAATTTCACATCTTATCGGGCCGGGCTTTGTCTGTCTGTGAGTCTCTGCACAGTGGAGGCGACCCCCGGAGATAAACTCTGTCAGGCTCTGGGGTGATTTATTAAATTCTGATTTCTGTGAAGGACTTTAATGTCGAGGGGGTGGGAAGAGCGGGAGGGTGGACGGGGGTGTTAGGAGGGGGGGAGGGGGGTGGGAGTGGGAGTGGGGGGGGGAGAAAATATGTCGCAGGTGTCTCTGCCAGCCCCGGGCACTGTTCTCTCTCCATTACCAGCATTGTTAG
>JAOXYL010000052.1:15875305-15885581 GCA_028564955.1 Terapon puta
GGGGGGGGGAGAAAATATGTCGCAGGTGTCTCTGCCAGCCCCGGGCACTGTTCTCTCTCCATTACCAGCATTGTTAGGTATAGAGAAGCAGGAGAAAAGAGAGAAGTAGGAATCTATGCTGAATTTCCTGTCTTTGTTGTGGCAGTGGGCTTGTTTTTTCCCTCTGTTCCAGGCCAGAACAGCGGTATCAAATCTCACTTGTTTGGACTGGAGATAGTGAGCGGAGTGTGGGACGTGGGTTAGTTTCACCGAGGGCTCGACCCGGCTTTCTTTCAGCGGTTTTATTTTAATGCGTCCTCCTTTCACGACACCTGAACGCGGCTCTGACCCGTCGCGCACAATCTATTAGGTAAATCCTTTGACCTCACCGGCCGTCTTATCCCCCCCAGATATTTGAATAAAGCCCGATGTCAAGACATGTGTGACATTTTTTGACGAGTTCAGCAGATTTTAAGGGCGGCCGTTAGAGCCTACGTGGACCCAGCGCTTCAATTTAAAATATTTTCCTGTTAAGCACACTTCGCAGGTCAATTGCGCCTGTGCCGAAGCTCAACATGTTAATTTTAATATCATTTTATTCATCTCAAATGCATCTGCTCCTCCCCCTTGAAACCTATTTTACATTTCTCTTTCAAATCACCTTAATCTAAATTGATGTGTTATCATACATGGATCTCAGAGGAGGGGATCAAATAATGACTGTCAGCGGTGCACGGTGAACTGTGTTTTTGAACATAATTCGGCCCTCTACATTATGAAATATGCTTTAAAGCCAAATCACAAGGTGCTTTTCACATGACCCACTCCTTTTGTGGGGATTGTTTTTTAAACATGGAACAGAGCCGTAAAAGTGACGCGTTGCTTCCTCTCATATCTGTGAAGAAGCAGTTTGATCAAAAGGGGGGAATGCTGGTGAGGGACGCTGCTGGTTCTTGTCTCCTACTCGTTGCCTCCCAAAGGGCTCTTTTCTCTGTTGACACCTCGGTTCTCTAAAGCGATGAGTGGATGATAAAGAGTTGTGGATTCCATATATTTATTTATTGCTCGTATTGAAGAAGTTAATAGAAGCCTGTGGGCTGCGATGCGTGAAGGGCTGCATGGGACAGGACTTGGTGTCTCAGATGCCGAACTATAGAAAAGACAGACTGAAAGCATACATCAAACCGCACAGATGTGCTTGTGTGCACAGCCGCCTACACACACACACACACACTGATGCTCTATATCAAATAGTTTACCCCCTCTCTTTCTTTCTCTTCCCATTTTTCTTTTCAAACCAGGGCATATCCCACTCTCAGGGTAACTATTAAATCAAACCTAGAAGATGAGTTTGCAAAGCCAGAAACTCAATCCGACGTGTGCTTCCACCAAACTAAAGATTCAGAGCTCAGCAGACCCCCCCAAAAATAGCTCAACAAGATAAGTTTAAATACACTTTCTTTCTCGCTGAAGCCGAGTTTGTTTGACCTAGTATACAAACCCTGGTTAGCAGGTTTGATTGAGCGGAGCCGGGGATCTCAGGGCCGGCTCCTCTGATACCTACGTCTCCCTGTCTCCATTGTTCTCTGCAAGTCAGCATCTTTTGTCTTTGCCACTGATTTGTCTTTTGATCTGTGCGAGTGATTTATCTGCATGGAATCGTTTTTCTCTCTGTTCCCCCTCAGGAAATTTGGAATGAGGCTGGCCTAACCTTGCCAGGGCCAAACAAAGCCCGAGAGCTGATCTCATGTATTTTGATGCTGTTTGTGAAAACGACACACACACAGCTCAGACTTTGAGAGGGCTGGAAAAAAAAAGGAAAAAAAAAGAGAGAGGGAGAGAAAAAAGCACCCTGATGGTGTCCGTTGTTTTGTGTTTTTCCTCCAACAGATGTAAGTACCTCCAGCAAAATTTCCATTTGGAAGTGACATGTTTTTCAAACTCGAAATTATTAAATGGTAGTAAGTGGATTTAAGTGGATGCTTCTCATGCAGGCTACCAGACCGCTCCACACACAGACCCTCTGGGAGCGTAAGCTCTGCTCGCTGTGGCTGAGATCACCAGGTAGGGCTAATGGAACGGGGACCCTGATGTCTTCAGACTGCAACAGTTTTCCCTCTGTTTGCCTGGTTAAAAAACGCCAGAGGTTGGGGGGATTGGAGTTGACAACCCTGAGGGGATTGGAGCTGTTTGCCTTGTGCGCTTTTTTTTTTTTTTTTTTTTTCCACCCGCCCTCATGTGCAGCTGTTATAGCATCCTCCCTCCTCTTACCAGCTGCCAGAGAGAGAGCGAGACACCCATAGAAAGACAGGGAGAGAAAGGGAAAGAGAGCCTTAGTGAGAGGGAAGGGTAGGAAGGAGGCGGGGGGGAGTAAACACAACCACTCAACACCTGCTGCCCGGTGAAGAGAAAAGGTGTGTGCAGGAGAGAAGGGAGAGGGGGGGAGACAGAGATAGGTGGTTGGGGAGAGGCGACACGAGTACAAAAGCCCGAGAATGTGTTAATGTGGGAGTGAGGATTGTGAAAATACAAAGATTATAGGAAAGACAGGTGGGGGGATATGCAGGTAGGCTACAGTATCACACTCTAAACCTTTGGTATTCTAAGTGCTCCCTCATGCGCACCGTCTGCTTATCTTTAGTGGTAATCTTGGAAAAATATAAATAGATATCTTTGTTCCAAAGGCAGGAGTCTCATTGCTCCAGATGTTTACGTGCTTTGATCAACATTGTTTTGGGGTTGAGGCCCAGCGTGTTTGTCTGAGATCTCAGAGAGAGGAAACTTTTCCTCGGCAACGCTAATTATTTTTCCATCACCCCGCCGTCACCGGTGAGAACTCTTCACGTCCACATCGCCTTCCAGACAGCAAATAGAGCACGTAACACCGGGAAAGCATAGAGGTGTTGTGAGCGTGTTTGCACAATTAATGTTTTGCCGATAGCTTTCTTTTCCTCAACAATTTATTTGTGAATTCAACAAATACTATATCGTGATAGCATACAGACACGTGCGATAAGATCAGCGCTGAGAGTTGTGCATGCGAAGGTATTTGATTCCTGTCCAAAATATGCATATGCATTTAAATCAAATGAAGTAAGCAATCTTTTTAATCAGCCATTTTCTCTGTATCAGAGAAGTGCAGAGTTCCCCCCTGTTCCGTTTGGGACCGAATTGTCAATTGGCTGACATTATCTAAACAAGAAATATTAAAACTAATTAAAGAAATGTCTCTGTAAAATCTTGATAAGGCTGAGGTTATTTTTTTTCTCTCTCTCTTTCTCTCTCTCTCCAACTGCTGCACTGTGCTCTGTTAGGAGACTTGCCACAGGCTTGTCTGAGCAGAGGAAGTTATGAAACTCCTACTGCCATATCATTTGCACAAGGAAGTTTCAGCCTGTTCCTCTGGCTCTGTTGACTGGAGTCCATAAAACAGCTTTATTAAAAATGACACCATTCCACTCTGTATTTGCTCAGTGGCTGCTCATCTAGATTAGGTCACATGTTGCTGTGTAGTGTGGCCAACAATAGCCAGAGTTTATGACAGATAGCAGCTGTCTGGGCTGACTGTGTTGTGATAACATATTGCATACTGTACATCTCTAAATCTGCTGCCTTCTCATCGAGATAATCTGCTTCTGTTTTCAACAGAAAACTGTCTCGACCACAATTCAAAAGCAAGTCAGCTCCGTTCCAATTTCCTGTAACCAACTGCACATGATAGTAAATCATGAAGCTGAAGTGACATGGCAAGCGCCCCCCCAAAGCCACAGAATTTGAGGCTGGTTCTGCAGAATTGATGTAACACCGCTACTTTGTATTGCACAAGTCAGAATACTTGAGCTAAATAGTTCAATGAGGAAATAGCTGTGTGTTTCTCAACCAAAGTGCAGTTTCATCTTGATAAAAAGGCCTCAAATCTGTACAATCAAGGAAACACAAAAGCATATCAAGTGTCTGCAACGTACATTTTGTGTGCGCTCACAGGAGTGCTTGTGTGTGCATGCCCATGGATGTATAACATAACACCACAGAGGGAACACAGAAAGGGAGGGGCGAGCATTCAGAATTATGTTATGGCTGCCTCCTGTTTAGCTTTTCCCAGAGCCCCAGGCGACTGGAAGGCATCAAGGACACCTGGGTGCGACTTTATTAAAGTATGAAATGAGAGGTCAGTGACGCGACGGTCCCACACATGACATCCTGCTGCTGGCCCTTTCTTCCCTTCCTCCTCCCCTCAGTCCAGGGCTCTGATGACTCCTCTATGAAAGTCTGTTTCATTAATCCCCCTGAGGGACCCCTCAACTGCTCTTTCTGCCGCTGATACAAATTTAATTCCTGATAGGTCTGTTAGATGGAAGCCGTGTCTATCAAGGCTTTTAATTAATGTGGCACTGCTCTCGGTGTATCACAGTGTTTATCTGAAATTCATGACCAGGGCGCGGACGGACGGGATTGTTCAAAGATGGCTTGTTTTCCCTTTTTGGTTGAAATGTGAATTTTAATTAGACACGGTTGTTACTCTGAGGGGTTGTAAAAGGGGGCTCTGTGCTTGTTACAAGGAGGCATGTGTGCGCATTGTGTGTGTGCGAGGTAACTGCGAGCTTCATCTATTCACTTACTGTCACACCTTTCCAATGTGTTTATTTTTCTTTATTAATGCCTCAGTATTTTGAAGGAAAACACTGTTGTTAATAGGTTCAGGAAACTACCTACAAAAGTGCAATTGACTAAATTCTTTGGGCTTCACTGTAAATCTAGATCCTGACAATGGGCTGGCCCGACAGCTGTTTGTATTGGCAGGCTATTTCTAACCTAATAGCTGTACAGTATCATTGTCAGCCTCTTATCATGGCAGGCACAGCCCTTTCTGACACACTGACACCTCAGTGGTGTGTGTGTGTGTGTGTGTGTGTGTGTGTGTGTATATCTCTGTATGCGTTTGAGTGCTTGTTTGCATGCACACATCTACGCGCTGATGTTTCCAATGTACTTTTATTTCTGTATATATTTATGTCCACTGTCAAGACAGTATAGGTTGATTTTTTTTTCCCCCCTCGTCATCAGGCTCCCTCCTCAAGTGTGTGAGAAAAAAGTGTCACGGAGAAAGGAGAGGTATCATGAAAAGCCCATCTCCAGCTGCATCTCCAGCCTCTAATAGCGTGCACAATGCCTCGAGATGGTCCTGATGGAAGATTATCATTTGCACAGCATACTTCTTAGCGCCATCCTTGTCCCTGACTCAAATTCGCATCGAGGCTAATTTGTATGCTGTCCTTAATGGTTGTGTTTGGGTTAGTTCTGAGTAGCACAAAGCCTTTTAATTGTGAGGTTTAACATTTTGCAATTAAAATCTCCCCTCATTGCTCTGAGGAATGAATGAGCCGTCTTTGATGTGCTTTAATCAGCCGAGATGTATTGTAGTTTAAGAAGCATAAAGATGCCAGATACATTTCTGATTTTAAATTGACACACTCTTCCACCTTTGAAGATGATAGTGTTTTTTCTCTTTTTCTTTTTTCCCTCCCGCTGGCTTAAAGCAGCGAAAGCTCGGTCCCTTGAACCCCACTCTCAGATTCTGGGGCACAGATCTCTATCTCCCATTCTAAAGTGGCCAAACAGGATTAGGAAGAGAAGCGCTTCTATTTCACCAGGACCAAGGAAGCGTACACAATGATTCACCAGAGCTTGACTAAAGATCTTAGATGCACACTGTGACTGTATCAGCTGTTATTTTCTCACCTGTTAGAGGGGGCTTTTAGACGCCCTTTGTGAGACATGCTGATGTGATCAAAAGAGTTTTTTTTTTTTTTTGCTTTTTTTTTTTTAAAGCACTCCAATACAAATTCTCATTTAGATGATTCGATTTTCTTTCTGTGTTTTTTTTTTTTGTTTTGTTTTATTATTGTTAATTTCTGTTGCACCATTAGCAAATGCTGGAGAATGAAGATTATGGCGCCGCTCTCCAGAGGTATCCTTGTTTTGTCGTATTGTTGTTCGAACAAAAAACCTCATTAAGATCAGAGGGGGAAAAAGAAAAAAAAATCTTATTGGAGAAAAAAGGGGGTGGCAGTTTGATGAAGGCTGATTGGGAGCATCTGGAGGCTGTTTTCAGAGGACACAGCTCTGAGTGAGCAACCCTGGCATTTAAGTACGGCCCGCTCCTAGAAACTAAAAATCTCCCAGCAAGCAAATTAACGGGAGCAGGGATTTGGTAATAATGGAGGTTCTCGGCTTTTGTTTCACCGTGACAGATGGACAGTGTGTGCTCAAATTGAATTTGGCTTTAATTGCATTGTGGCGTTTATAATTTATCTGCTCCACAGATTTTGTTTACAGGTTTATGGGGTCTTGAAATGCGTGTTTGCTCTCTTTCCCTCTCCTCTACTTTTCTTCTCCTTTCTCTTCCCATCGCCCTGCCTGCGTGTGTGTGTGTGTGTGTGTCCGCGAGCGCGTCTCCGTGCGTACGTGTCGGCCAGATCCTTTTTCATCCTCCACTACAGCAGGATAAAGGACACTGTAATTCTCTGAGAGTGTGGTGTTCATTACCGTAGCAGTTTGCCCTCCAGGGTGAATGTGTTCAATAAGCGAGATTGTCTTTTTTCCAATATACACTTAAACGGTATAAGATTGCAAATGTAAGCTCCGTAGTGCCCGTCTGCTCCAATGCTCAATGTTCAAATCATTTGGATCACTTGGATAGGTGAACACAATATAATCAAATATCTCTCCTTTTGAATAACTCCCATGCATGCACACAAAGGCACGCGTGTTCGCAGACAAGAGGGCACCGGGGCACACACAAGCACATATGTACACGCACGCAAACAGAGCCATTCACCTGCTTTGTGCGAGAGTGAAGGAGCCCACTCGAGTTATTTTCTCCTGGGTGCCTGTGTAATTCTACATATGCTGAAGAGCTTCCCCCGTATCCAGGTGGGCTGTGCGGTTGCTTCGATCCCTTTTCGAGCAAATAGAGGCAGACACTCGAGAAGAAGAAGTAGGAAAAAGCATATTTGTATTTCTTCAGAGAAAGATACAGGAAACAAGTAAGCGTGATGTATCCGCTCTGACACTCTAAGCTCGACAAAGCTTCTCGTGCGATGCGGTGATTACTCAAATTCCATTCTGGACACGAGTATAAAGCCGGTGCTTTGTCTCATTAATTTGTGCAATATTTTAGCTTTTCTTTTTTTTTTTCCCTACCCCCCCTCGACAGACCTCCCGCAGCATCTCACAGTGGCGATAAAGATTATATGCTTGTCTCCCGCTCCATCTAGCTCTTCTCTCCTCTCCTTATCCTAGCCTCTGCCACCCTCTAATTGATGCACCCCTGCCAATTTACACTTCAGCCCTGGCTCTGACCCCTATTAACTACCTGGCCTCACTCTCCCAGGGAAAGCACTGTGTTCAGGGAGAATCCTCCACACACACCTCCCCACCTCCCCCCCCATCCCCCAATCAACTCCTCTTAAGAGTGCCGCTAAACACATTTTCATACTTAGCCGGCGAGAGAACTCCACTTCACGCCCTCGCCAACTTTTATCTGGATGAGTGAGAAGGATAAGCCGAGCTGTGCCGTTTCCCCCGAATGCACGGCGTCCCACAACACGGCAGTTTATCACGGGCGAGCCTCACGGTCATTTGACAAAAGGTTATTTATTTATTTATATATTTATTTATTTTCCTGTCCTCAGATTACTGTCTGGGTAACGCTGCACCAGCCACTTGTCATTGTCTGTTTTTCACTTGTCCTAGATCGCGAGTATTTTGAGGAATGTCCGCTCTGTTCCCTCTACCTGTCCCAGAAGTCAGCCCATGTGGGTTGCGAGGAGAGAAGAGAAAGTGGTGGGTCGGTGTGCTCCAGCAGCGTTCAGGGCTACGTGCCTCTATCAGCCGTGGATTATTTGTGGTGGGCTTAGCCTGGCATATCTTCTCCGGGTTTCACTTGACCTGATGTTATGTCATCATGAACGTTCTCCGGGGGTCCAGACTCTGTGCTGATTAAAGGACGGCAGATAATCACATGTGTGTGCGTGCATGCGTGGGTGCGTGCATGCGCGTGAGCTGCCGATCGTCTGTGTTTATATTTAGATGATATGGCCAAGTGAAGTGGACATATTTAGAAACAGGAATTGCTGGGATGGGGACACTTCAGAGGGGTTAGTCACGTAGTTACATTTTTGCTGCAGACATGGTATGTACAGGGTAATGAAGTAGGGAATCATTCTGTGTTCTCGATTAACAGTAATCACAAAGCAATTGAAGCGTGAAAAATGAATTTGTTTCTTCCAATGCAGAACAGTTTGAGAACACACACGGCAAACTTATTAATTATACAGCGCTGTTGAGCAAGCAGAATAATATTTTTAAATGCTGTCATGTTTTGTCTGCTTAATTGTAAGGTATTGCGCAGGGTTTCTTCCCATTAAAGTTGAAGGAGTGAAAGAAATCCTGGCAGTTAGTTTTGTACCCCCCCCCCTCCCCTCCCCGACCAGCTCCGCTGAGTAGCATTGCGGCTGTTTAGCCACTTTTCTCTGGGCAAATTGTTTTTGTGACCCATGGAATGTAAGAGGAAATGCTTCTTTCTCATTGGCGGTCCCCCGGGTGTGGAGGCCGTGGCCCCTGTCATCGGCCCCAGTGCACACACAGACACACGCGCACGCAGACACTCTTGCGCGCGCAGGATCACTCTTTGCTAGAGGAAAGCAATCCACCGCAGGAGTGGGACCTCCAGGCCTTTTTATAGCACTGACACCCCCCAACCCCCCCACCCCCTCTCAGACTCCCAGACGTGACATCACAACAATCAGAGATCATTCCCACTGGTATCATCATATCCTCACACTTTGAAAGATACATTTTTTTTCTCTCTGCATTTCTGTTTATGGTTTCCAATTCTTTTTTTTTTTTCCTGCTTTCAGTTTGCATACACACTTATCGTTAGTTAACCCTTGCTTTGCACAAATAAACAGACACCAGACAGTGATGATTCCACCCCCCTGCCCCCCAACCCCCTTAAAGAGACGTTAAAAAGTAATCATGAATGGTCCCAATTCGAAAAGGATTTCCCTAGAATGTGCGGTGAAATATGCTCCTCAGATCAATTAAGTGTTTACAGCCTGTAAGAATCGGCAGCACAATAGAGAAGCTGTCTCTTCTGGACCCCGGAGGCTACCGTAGCAATGTTTCATTAAGTGCACTCACTCCTGTGGCCCCCTATAAACACACATTAATTAAGGCACACAGAAACACAGTCTCTGAGCTTGCACTATGGTAATGATGATATGACCCCAAAAGGAGAGGTGCACCAGGGGTCAGGGAATAAAAGCAGGGAGCGTTTAATGCCAGAGCTTGGCTGATCTGCAGAAACACGGTTTTAACTGGACCAATTCAAATTAGGCCAAGAATTTCTTAACCGGCTAATTTAGATGTGCATGAATGTGGATTCATTTCCAGCAGTGAATATGGCTTGGGTGTGTTTCCTCCTCCCATAAAAATAATGATAAGGGTCAAGACGACAATTTTCTCTATGTCAGCAGTCGACGCCTGATATAATAATTTATGCATGCTGGCAAAATGACCTAATAATAATAATAATGTTATAGGCTGCGTTATATTTTCATATGAAACAAGGTGAAGAACAATATACAATTGATATTCACATGTGTGCCATGCAGATTTTCCGAATTTTAATAAAAAGAGGGGCTGAACATGTGTTCTCTGACACGCTGCGATGTGAGATTGAAGATTTCCAGAACTGAGAGCTTTGGCCTATAATACAAAACTTACCCTGTAGACACGCTGCAGCTGACCCAAGATCAGCGCTCGCTCATCCCTCAAATCACTCGAGTTTCAATAGCAGTCACCTCCCATAGACAATTTAGGTAGATTTGACAGTGGCAAATGGGTGTCATCAATATGATCCCAAACATTGACATTTTCTTTGGTGGGCTAAGTGGAAAGTCCCGTCCCATCCTCTCAAGATCTGCGGCTAGAGGCCAGGGGGCTGGTATCCATCTTCGTAACAGTGACTGTGCTGGAGGAGGAGGTGAAGGAAGAGGAGGCGAGGAGATGGAGGGGAGGGAGGCAGCATGTCAATGAGCCTGCCCAGTGTCACTGAGCACCACACAGAACAGCCATCTGGAGAATCAAAGACTCCTACCATCTGGCTGCCTCACCCACTCTCTACCCCCACAGAATAAGAATCAACCAGATAGTACTTTGCCATAACACTCCTTGGCCTTTTAGAGGGGAAAAAAACAGGCAGGTAAAATTATATCTAAGTTTTAAAAAAAAA
>JAOXYL010000052.1:15885681-15896226 GCA_028564955.1 Terapon puta
TTTGCCATAACACTCCTTGGCCTTTTAGAGGGGAAAAAAACAGGCAGGTAAAATTATATCTAAGTTTTAAAAAAAAAGAAAAAAAAAGTAGGCCTGTGAACATAAAAAATGCTAAAAGAAAAAGCAGGTTTCTGATGCACCTCTTTTTTCTTTTTTTTTTCTAACTGTGGGAAGATTGAAGAATTGACCCTCATTTGTCAAGCCATCAGATTTTAAAATCAGACTTTAAAATGAACATATGCTCATTGTACTGGCATAGCAGATATTTGCTAATTCCGCCTTTGTCTTACGTTTTAAATCAGTCTCACATCTGCTTGAAAAAAAGCACATGGTCTATTTTTTCAGATCCGTAGCATGTACTAGAATTAAGCCTAAAAAAGTTTTGGAATTACAGGATTTAAGATCATCCTCGTGCTTTATAACAAAATACCTTCTTCTAATCAATACAGACATATTTTATTAAATGCTAATTTAACAATAATTAATTACATTTTTTAGTAGAGAAACGCCTGCCAAATGTGCAGAATTAAAGGGATTGTGATGTGTCATTGACTGCACGTTTCTAAAATTGAAGGCTCTGACTCTCCCCATCCACTGCATGATGGCCGAGGATCGTTCCACTGTAGATTCATTCCTGTTTTCAGCGATGGCTTTGGATTGTTTGCAGATATTAAAGCTGCCAGGGTCTTTAGTAAAACCAGAAGTTGTGCTTAAGGAGCTGTAACGCTGTGAAAACTTGAGCTCAAATGAGTTCTTTAACGTTGAGACAGTCTTGCTTAGTTGCCTTCAAAGTCTTAGATTTAAATTATGTATGATCTGTAAGTATGTATTTGGCAGGAAAGAGTGGCGAGAGAGAGGGGGATGAACGCTGAAAAGTCATCAGCCATATTCCAAAATGCCATTTCCGTGTTGCTGAGGTACCATTGTTTACAGGGCTTTGATGGAGAGGTGCCCTGATCGCCACTAGCTGTTTCTCTCCCTCTCTCTTTTTCTTCCCCCTCTTAGTTTGAGAGAAATCTCCTGACGCTGTAAAATGGGCAATGATGACATATGTGGATGCAGGCCTGTTCATATCTTTGTGGGGCCTTTAGGGAAATAAATATCTGAGAACATTCAGTGAAATGAAGCTCACTCAATAAATCACCATGACACAATAAACACTTCTGGCACATGAGCACCCCCCTACCCACCATCCCCTGGTGCCCAGCCCCCTCACATACATACACACAAACACACGCACACACGCACACACTCTCCTCTCAGACACCACCTACCTCTCCCCGCCTCTTCTTGTGCTACCAAATGGTGCCTCCCCACAGGCCAGTAAATCAAATCCCAGCACAAATACAGTGGGAATTTATTTGGAATGGGCTTTTGTTCTCTTTAACGCCTGATTGTTAGGCCGACTAGGTCGCATGATAAATTTTGAGCAGGTTGTTTCTGTGCAGTAGCCGCGTGTTTCATGCCCCCCGTACCCACCGTGAGTCATGCTGCCTTTAAACTCCCCCTCCTTTGCCCGTTTACACCCAGGGCAGACAAAAGCTTTATTCATACAAGAAATGTAAAAGAAACAATGTGTCCAAAAGATGATGGCACTCTACATCTGTCATAAAGTGTGTTTTCATCCACTGGTTTTTATGCGCTATTTCAGTTTCTATTTCTCAGTTGGAAATAAAAATTTTAAAAAGTATATATACTGAAAAAAGTTTTTATTACTAAAAGCTTAATGTGACCAAATGCAACAGAAACAGGCTCAGTGGCCCAATTGCGAATCTGTGACGAGGCAAAAAGACAAAAACCAACAGCAATGAGAATGCAACCTTTCTCTTGAAAAAAAAAAAACATGTCACGGCACACTTAAGTAATTTTCCCCACATTGTTGTTATTCGTCTGAGGTTTGACTAACGCTCCTTTTAATTGCGTCCGCTCGTCATGCCCTCTTCTTCTGCAGTGGTTTACAAGCGCCCGACTGGGGAATTAGTGCCACCAGCTGTGTGTTCGGCGTGCCCAACTCTTAGTGTCCGCAGCACCAAAAGAGATAAATAAAGATCTTTTTTTTTTTTTTTTCAAATTTGCTCTGGAAACTTGGGCACGATCGCAGGAAAATATTGATTGAACTTGTCGAAACGGCAACGGGCCACGTTAACCCGTATTAACTATTTTGTACAAAACCGAGTCGAAAATGAGTAAATAGTCATAGAAACGGCTGTTTGGGTCTCGGCTGTGTGAACAACGCGTCCTGACACCTCCTGAGTGACACCGTGAGAGGGATGGAGGGCTCAGCTTTTCCCTTGGCTCACAGACGCCCAGTCAGTCTCCTATGGCAGCCGCTGTTTATGCAGAGGTAATGTTAGCGGTAATATAACAGACCCTAATTGGTTTATCAGTGTTTGCTATGGTAACCCACATGGAAACAGCCCCTTAAACAATTATATTTTTAAACTGCTGGCCAGGATATATTTTGCTTTATCTATGGGCACCGCGGATATGATTGCTCACTGTTATAAATGGCACATAGTTAGTACACGGAGAGAAAGACATTGTTTACACTAGGCCTCATGCGGTGAATCTGTCCAGTGTAAGGTAATCTGCAGTAATAAGCTCCATTTGTTTTGTTTAGCTTTTAAGCTGAGGGGAGAGAGAGAGGGAGGAAGGGAGAGGGGAGGGCGAAAAAAAAAAAATCTCATTTCAAATCCTACCCACCTTCTTATCTCTATTTGTTCAGTTGTTTTTAATGCCACATACTGAAAGAATTTCAATGGCTGTTTTGCCATGAAGTCATTTGTTATCCTTCAGCGGGCTTTCGTCTCCCTATTGTGTGACAGCCCCCGAGTGCTTGAATCCTCCAGATGGAGCAGGTCAGACACACACAGACTCACTCACTTACATACACAAAGACACACACACACACACACACACACACACACACATACACAGGCATGTTCACACACTCTCTTTTCAATGGTTGACATAGATCTACTTGCCTTGTGACATATACGGAAATGATAATGTCATTTTTGGCAATTTGTCTTTCCCCTACTTTTCTCTTCGTTGGAAACGTGGCTGTTAAGAGCTGTCTGGCAGTTAGGCGGCTCATGTCATGTTTACAAACAGTCCAAATGAAAATGTTTCACAACAGTATTCTCATTTTTACGCATATTGTCAGTCGGCCTGTTATTCACTTACAGATTTCCCTTCCAAAAAATTTGTGGACGCCTCACAGAACAGATGCATGTGCTTTGTTTTATTTGGCAATTACGCCCGTCTAAGGAGTTATGCCCAAAAAGCAAAACCCAATATGAAAGTCTTTATTCTGGAGATGAAACACATTATGCTTCCTCTCTTTCACTTACTTAGTCAATAAGTTATACTCCTCGGAAATTAGGTCTCTTTCATCATTATACTGACTTTTTTTCTTGTTTGTTTCTCCTCTTTCCTGTTTTTCCATGTGGTGTCCTGCTGTCTTCTTCCTCGGACGCTCCCACGTACAGGTTAGTGCTCTTTACTGAAATGTACAGTACACATACTGTAAATACACCTAAACCTAGTAAAGTCATTTTTATTGTTAATTATCTTTGCATTTTTAAAATATATTTATACTTTTTTTTTTTTTAACAGGACACTGAATTTGCTTAGCCACTGCTCAAACAGCCAACCACCCTAAATTTGTAATACAATACTTATATCCTCTGAACGTGTGTGAGAGACAGATGGCTTGCATGTGCACAGTTTTAATTTCTCTGCATGAGAGGTGATGTAAAGCAGGAGTTCCAGGAAAATGTACAATAGTGTTTTCACATGAAAACAACAGGTGCGACTCACCGATCGGTCACTTTCACTTTCCAGCGATGGTAATAAAGGTAAGAGCAGGTTCCATAACAAGTAGAACGTAATAACCGTAACAGCCATCCTTAAATGATTTGATTGACTCACGCTAGACCTCATCGCTCTATTTTAAACCTAATGGAGTCTGGGTATAATTTGACCAAGCCTTGATTGACAGCCCCTTTCTCTATCTCAACAGTAACCCCTGACGATGTACATTAGAGTCGGATTAAGGCAAGGTGCTAACGCATATTAAAAAATTAAGCCAAGCCAGTGGACTGGCAAAGCTCCCTTTTTCCCACCCCCTCCCCCTGTCTTTTTTCCCCCCCTTCCTCCCGAGTGCCTCCTTTTGGACGGTCTAACATTAAAATTTCAATGGCATCAAGTAGTGATAGGGACTTGTTAATACGGCCGCAACTTGCCCTTGTGGAGGAAATCAAATGACACAGTGCGGCGGGCCACAGAGGAAAGACTGATAGGACATTATACCGCTTCCACACAGAGCCTGGCAGTAGGGAGGCAAGGATACAACATCAAATATAACAACGCAGCCTTCATAACTAGGTGCTTAATTTGTCAAAATGCCTCACTTTTGTCTAGGGCATATTTTACAGTGCCTCGAGCCCTTGGCATATTTAAGAGGACCACGCTAGTTTTTTTCCTGCGGCAGGATACCAGCCTTATTGTACTGCTTCAGCTGCTGTAAATAGTAGTAAATCTTTAGCGTTGCATTTATTCTAGCATGACACCAAAGCCTCCCACTCGGAATGATTGAATGTAACTTATTTGATTCTGCTTCCCTTCATTTGGGGATTTTGTGAAGAGTCTGGTTTGAAGACAATGAACTAACAAAAGATTGTTTTAACAGCTGCGTGTCTTTGATTACACGCTTCTTTGAAGTATCACTTTAACTTAGCCTTTGAACTTGGATAGAGATCAGAAATGAATCGGGCTCCTTTTTGATGTAAGAGGAGGGGATTTTATTGTTGAAATGTTCATAAACTGCTTCCAACCGTTTAGAGAACAAGTTCAGTGTTGATTTTTAAATTGAGGCAGGAGGGAGGGAGGGAGGGAGGCGCAGGGTTTGAGGAGAGGAAAGGAGGGAGGGTTTCGCCGGTTTCATGTTCACGCGCGCCCAATGACAAGGAGGGGAAAAACAACGGCTTCTATTCCCCTCAGCGGAGAGGGGAGCTCGCAGATACAGTCTTCAAGTTAGTCCAAAGTCTCAGGCCCCACGTTTGCTTATGTGGCTCATTAGGACAATATGCCATCCATATGTTTCGCTAAATGATCGTTATATTAGTTTTCCCACTTGTAAAAGGCAGGCACGTGCACAGAATCTGAGGAGTTCAACCTCCCTGTAACAGTTATACTTAATCTGCTTTTCGTTTTTGACAGCAGTAATAATATGCATTCGAGGTACTTTGTTGTTTTGGACAAAACTCAAATTCTATTAAAGGATTAAGTAATTGAACACTAATCTAAAGGACTTGAGGTTTCTGTTCTTTGGTAATGCCTTTAATCTTGGCACAGTTTTAGAAAAGGCAGTGAAGTACTGAGTCACTGAGGGAAAAGCAGATTAGTTCAATTTCATGTATTTTAAGGGAGAACTACACTAGCTTAGATGGATTACTGTTGAATCAGTGAATTGAAATGTAATGACTCCAGAATGTATCTATTTGCATGAACATGTGGCGGTGTCAACTTTCCCTTTGCAAATTAACTGCAAAGAAGGAATCGTGGGAATTATGTAGTGTCACATGTATTTCTTTTAAAACAGTGTTGAGCGGCTGTTTTTTTATTATTATCATGAAACCCAAATGTCACACAATAGCAAATTTAGACATATAATTTTGTCAGCTGTAGGTCATTGTATTTTTTTTTTCATCATTTCCATATTAATCATGCTCCAGATCCACTCCTATTGTTCAATTTTACTGTTAACAGTAACAATAAAGAAACAAAAGTTGAAGAAATTGCTTGCCCTACATCTGTCATTGTCACTGAGAGACTGGCCATAATACTTTATTTATATTCTGCTCTGGAGATATGTGGTTTCTCTTGTAAATGTTCATTGATTCAAGGGCAGACAAATATACCCCCAACACCCTACATGACCCACATAGAGCAATATGTGCACTTCACCATCCATTAAAATAACATGATAGACACAAATAAAGTGTATTATGCATTTCGTTACCCTTGCAGCTAACTCAAATTACATTTTGAATGTCGTCCACTCAATCTCCTCTCGTCTTTTGTGCTTTCTTTGATATAAATAGACAGACATTCAGGGGTCTGAGGAGTGGAAGTTAGAAGAATAAAAAAGGAAGAGGAAATTTAGATATTTTTAAATGATGTCCTACATTTTGTCAGCTAAAATCAGGATATTGCCTGAGCGGGTAGAAGCCATGTTCTTCAGTTGTCAAAAGGCAGTAAGTAATGATTAAAATAGCAGTGTGAAACGCGGGGAGATTAAAGTGATGCTAATGATAAGTGAGAGAAGAAAAGGGCAAGCTATATTTTAATTCCTGGGAGAATGGTTAATGACTTCTATTGCCTGAGATTAAACTAAACCTGTCTCATCAGCTTTTTCTGCTCGCTGAGGAAAAAAAGCCCCCTGCACTTTAATTTATTAAACTCTTTTAAGGAAGCACATTGATCTACATAGGTTAAACTTTCAAAATTTGGGCAAAAAAGACGCCCCATAAAGCTGTCATGCAGGGCAAAGCTGTTGAGTTGCTCAAGGCACACTATAAAGAATTCATTATCTTCAAACTGCCACATTTAATCAGAAAATATCAATTATTTAAAAGGGGAGGTTTGCTCCTGTTTAGAGCATCAGGTTTTACTGACACACTGGATTATACTGACACGTTGAATATATTTTTCTGCGGTCACTGTGGGGATGCTGTGAACTTTTCCATTTTCAACACCCTTTTTATTCATACCTTTGGCTGAGTGAATGTGCATTTGGCCACTGCAAATGGCTCCGTATAATCACATCAACAGTATAATATCATCCAACAAGTAAAATGTTTATCTCCTGTTTTCAGCTTGTTGGAGGGACTAAGACTTTGTGCTGTGAAAAATTTTCGCATGGCATTAACACAGAGGCACTGGTGACCTCTGTAATGAAATGTATGGTACTGTTGACATGGCATTACAGCGATTCAACACTGTTCATTAATCTTTGTTTTGCTAGAACCCTTCTGGCATGTCCTTCGCCAAGGTGCGGAGCAATGCCAGAAATTGTAAGGCTCACCACATATTTCTGATGGCAATTAGCATGCATTCCGATCCACTGAGCCCCTCGCATAACAGCCCAATCCTTACAGCGGCCAGAGTCTTTATCAGCACCCGGGTGATAGGAGTCATTGAACATTCTGCTGACAGCAGATTATTTTTGTTTTTATACAGATGTCAGGCTTGAGTAGGTGGTGTTTTCCACTCTTTCTGTGGGGCTATGGGCCCCGTTGTACTGTCTTTTTCATCCACAGAAGACAGGGCAGTGCTAAGATTTGACCATTTCTCACTCCTCTTAGTCTCCCTGTTTGCCTCTCCCTTCATCTCACTTTATTTTAACCTCTGTCATTTCAGGTCTGGAAATAGGTCTGGTATTTAAAGCACTGGTAAAGAGTAACTGTCATCCCTTCGAGGACAAATAACAACACTCCACCAGCGCTGAGTCCTGCGTGCCTGTAAATTCTCAGTGGATCTGTCAGCAGGAAGCAGGCATGCAATTAATAAGCCTTTTACATCTAATATCACAGTTCTGCCAAATGGAAGAAAAATTGAGGAGACACTCGCACAGATGTAAGATAAAATTTCCGCAAATCTCCATAAGGAGAGAAAGCACATTTCCATCGTGCCAACCGGTGGCTCATGTGCAGTCAGTAGTAGCTGTGATTCTGATCGATATCATCAATGGCCACTGCTGCCGTGCAGAATTTGATCCAGGAGTCTCATGTTAATGTTAACTCCGGTGTCAGGCACAATGTAACCTCTTCTTTTGAATCCGTGACACTTTTTAAAAAAAATGGTCTCATCGCTTTTCGCATGGCAACACCATTCTTTATTCGCATCAACTAAAGCCCTCAAAAAAAAAAAAAAAGAAAAAATGCCGACAGCTGAGTTAACACTTCAATCAACAGGCCGATTGTGCACGCTCGATGAAGGCCAAGTTTCAACAGTCTCGCGATCTACGTTAAAGAGTAGATCTGTGCCTGTACGGTGTTGTTGGCACTGTGCATAACCACTAGCTTCCCTTTTGACAAATTCAAATTTGCCTTTGGAATGCTAATCATTTAAATCTCGAGATTTGCCTGGAGTGAGAGGAAAATGTCTCTGTATTATTTTGTTGACATATTCAGGATGAAATGATTTTTCTGCCACCACCCCCCCCCCCTCATCCACCACCACTTCCTTGTTGCGTAAAGTAATATCTCTGTGTTTCTGGGGACACATTACAATAATGCATTAAGAAATCACATTAATAATGCACATATTTTGTCACATATTTATAACTATCCCCCAGACATCAACATGTCACAGTTGTTGTTAGATCCCCTTTGGTTTCAATTAAAATCTCGCTGAGGCAATAAAAATAGCCAATTAAACTGGAGCAGGCTCTTCAGAGGTACAATTGGTCTGATTAGATTAACCTTGAACATCAATTAGGGTTAAAAATAAGCTTAAATGTATTTTAATAACTGCCCACCATATTTGATGCGAAGCTATACCACACTGGTGTCACTCATTTCCCCGTATTGATTCCGTAAGTGTCATTATTCTCACTTGATTAGCCTGCATTATTATTTATTTTCTCCCGTGCTTATTTGTAGCTTAATTATTTAGACTGGAGATTTTTTTTTTTTTTTTTTACAGCGCTCTCGTTGTGAAACATTGAGACTTCATTATCTAATTACAGGAGTGTGTTTCCAAGTTACAATAGACAATAGAGATGTAATGATGTATAACAGGCATCGTTCTACATATCAATCAACGCCGAAAGCCGGGTCACAATCCAGCATTTGCAGCTGTACAACTTCTCTCTCTTTTGCCACTCGCTTTCCTTTCCTCTCTTTCACTCTCTGTCACGCACACTGACACACACTCCCGTCTCCTCGATAGCTGTGGTGTGTCGAGCTTTTCTCACCGCCACCGCTGCCTGGCTGCCTTCAGTGATCCCATCCCACCTGGTAACTAAGAGCCGAGCGCCCAGACGCTAAAAATACGCCTGGCGCTAATGTCGCACCCCCCTGCCATTTCCAGCACCCGGCTCCCAAAGCCTGGGCTGGTGTGAAGGGAGGGAGCCGGGCAGACATCTTTGTAATTCTTTTAATAACATGTGTAAATGGGCAAGGGGCCTATCGGTCTTTATCAGGCCTGGCGAGCAGAGCAGAGCAGCTGATACCACCTAGGGGCTGGGAAATGCCTGATTCATCTAACAGCCCGTGAAGCTGATTAATTTCACTCTTCATTAAGAATGTGTTGTGGCGTCTTCTCCGGACTCCGGCATATCTCGCCGCCGCCGCTGCCGCAACAGTCTCCTGGTCATCTGTCCTGCCTCCTCTCAAGCCTTTTTTTTTTTTTTTTTCGCCTTGCTCAAGCTCGCCTTCCCTTCTTTCCTGGGCAGCGTTAGCAGCAGCGGCCACCCTCCTCCTCCTCTTTTTGCGCCCTTGGCAAATGAAAGGTCAAAGACGCTGCAGTGATTAATGAGCAGTAGACTCTGGGATCTCTCTGTCAACCCCCCGCCAGCCCCCCCCCTCCCCTGCTGCCCTCCCCGCTCCATGCATTATTTCATCTGCTAATCTCGCACAACACCACTTAGTTAGTATGTCGCGGAGGAGCCGGTGTTGTTGCGTCTCCGTCGAGCTGCACAGACACCAACTCTGATGAACTTTTCTGTGAGGCATAAAAGCGACGGAAGGGAGCATTATTGAGGAAGAGGAAGGGGAGGCGGGAGGGTTGTGGGGGGGGGCGCAGTGCTCGCAGAATGTTTTTGGGCCGAAGAAAAGGTGCTGTAGTGTAAATGGTGGGCTCTCCACTCAGCTTTTCATCTCAAGATGTTGCTACCAAGTCTAATGATTTAAGTAGTGGGCTCTCAGCACAAAAAAACTCCACTTCAGAAGCTCGGCGGTTTTATGGCGTAATTGAATGTGAACGTCACCGTTCCTTTCACGGGATAGATGACACTTCATGGGCTCAGACCAACTGTTTATTTGAAAAAGTAATGAAATATTTACTCTCCATTGCAGTACAGATTAGCAGCAGTAATTGACTGCGACGGAGGTCTATGCACAAGTATGTGCGTGTTTTAGAGGGAGAGAGAGAGTGAGCGAGGGAGAGAAAGAGTTAGAGGGCCCCTCATGTTTGAATGCAGATCTTCAGCACACAATAGGCCTGTTAGTGAGGCTGAGTTTCTGCCTGTCACTTTCTCTCCACATGTTGCTTTTTCTTTCAGAGATAAGTGGGCCTAATGCTGAACAAATAGTGGAAATCAGAAGCCACTGAGAATCATTTGCCTCTCCTTTTCCCATGGCTCCCAAATAGACACCCAGACTCGCAGACGGAGGGAGTGACGATGAGAGAGGGAGAGCGAGACGGAAAAGGGCGGGCGGGCGGGGGGTGGGGGGTTGGTGGGGGTGTCAGTGGCGGTGATGCGGGGGGGGAGGCAACAGAAGAAGAAAGAAAAACTCAATGAGCAAAACAATTTTG
>JAOXYL010000052.1:15896326-15908152 GCA_028564955.1 Terapon puta
GGGGGTGTCAGTGGCGGTGATGCGGGGGGGGAGGCAACAGAAGAAGAAAGAAAAACTCAATGAGCAAAACAATTTTGTCACCACAAGCAGATCCAATTGAAAAGTCTCCTGGATGGGGAAGAGCTGGAGTTGTCAGATCAGGCCATGGCAATGAATAGATCCAAGCGGGCTAAATTGGCATCAGGTGTGGGCTTCCCCTGGCCGGTGATAGGCTCCCACATTGTGCTGGCTAGACATTTGGCCATTTTCAAATATAATGGGAGAAATGAATGCAAATGAGTGAGTGGACTGAAATGTATTTAAATGCAGATTGAATGGGGGGCTCTGCGTAGCGCCTGATAACAAGTTGCTTTAGGAGAAGGGCCACATTGTGTTGGATCATCCCTCCAACCCCCACCTCTCCGATCCCCACACCAGCAGTCCTGTTCTCTCTCCCCCTGTCGCACTTGTGTCTCATAAGGGGCCATTGTTCACTGGGTAAACTCTCTCAAAACTATTTACATTACTCATTTATTTGAATTTCAAATATTTTGGGTTCTTTCTCCCCCCCCCCCCATATATAGCCGACACACATGCCGCCTGCCTGCCTTGGGCTATCCAGTAAAACAGTAATTGCAAAAAGGACAGGGGGCTGTGGCAGAGAATGAAGGGGGGGGGGGAGAAAGCCGGAAAAGGAGGGGTTCAATCATTAATGATAATGTTGCTTATGTCCATAGCCTCATTAGAGGCAGTATAGCAGCCAGTAGCATGTGTTTCACAAACAAGTTCCCCCTGCCCAGTGCCGGGCGACCGCTAGCCCACGGCGATCCATCTTCTCAAACGTCTCCTTCCCATATTTAAGGAGCTCTCGTTACAGCCTTTCCCAGACCTGTGAATTTATGGTGCACTCCAAGCGGTTAGCATAATCGCTGGGAATGCAGTCATTTCAGCGGGAATGTGGGAATTAGGGCAGGAGAGAAAAAGGAAAGCTGTCGGTGTGTTAATTGAATTTCATAAGAATCTTTCGCAGCCGCTTTCCCTCGTTCACAGGGCAGCGTGGACATGCAGTGCTCTGAATCCTCACTACTTGTCTTTTTTTTCTCCTCTCGACGAACAGAATAGGGTTCTTGATAGAAAAGAAAAATCAAGTATTTCTCTATAGAAACCTTGGTAGTAGACAGCAGCCAGGGACAGAACTTAGTTTCATAAACTGTTCATTTTTCTACTCCCTGATCTCAGCAAATAGAACAAGTGAAGAGTAACAAGAGGGTGCGTTCTCCTCTTCAGAAAAACACAGCTTTTTTTTTTCCTCATCTGCATTTAAAATACAATTTATATGCAATTAAATTTGATTAATTAGAGACACTAACCTCTGCTCGTCCTGTGTGCACATAATGTATCATGCATTTCAATGTCAACCAACTCATGTTTACTTCAACTTTGTGTTTATCAAGAGCTGCCATTATGTTTAGTTTCCGTCAAGGCATAATTTGAGTCACATTAAAAGAAAAAAAAAAAAGATTTTCAAATATTTGACATATTGAACCCTTCAAGATAATGACCGTTTTGGCTTGAGGGATTTTACTTGGATAAACAAGTTGTTCAGGACTTGGTGTTCACAGTGGAGTCTTTTGTAACTTTTACAGTGATACAAGATAATTTTCACAATGCCGGTTATTTAAAGTTGGCCCTGTTAGCATAGGGGGCAGCTAGGGCAGCGACTGCAGAGATGTTTCAGTGTCCAGAAGTTTCCATGCAGTGATTAATAGGAGGGGTAATGTAGTGGGGAAATGAGTAAACACTCCCTTGCTCCTGGCTTTGTGCTTCAACGGCTTGATGACAAGGGCAGAGCAAGGTGAGAATTAAACAGACCCGCAGAAGAAGAGAAAAAGAAAAAAAAAAAGAAAGAAAAGGGAGCAACGGGCTGGAGGGAGGAGTGAAGCATGACAGACCTGGCCAGTGAGTGGGAGTGAGGAAAGGGCGGCTGGGAAGAAAGAAGGCTGCCCTGACAAAAGTGGAAGTGGAAGTTTCTCCTGAAGAAGAATAATTAAAAGCGCTCAAGGGAGGGCAGTTTTAATTTCACATGTAAGGGGCTAAAGATTTCATTTAAAGGCGCGGCGAGCGGAGAGGAGGTTAATAAGATGAACAAAGCAGGGAATGTGAGAACATACAGTGTGAGGAAGCGCGTTGGACTTTCACCTGACACGTTTTTAATTATTGAACCTCTGATATTTCTCCGTTGAAGAGAAGGGGGTAAAAAGAGAAGATTAACTGATTAATGGTCACGGTAACCAATTACTCACTCACGGGGAAATAGATGTAACTCCACCGCAGTAAGTGCAGCATCGCTCCCAACACCAAAGCTAAAAGCACACTCTTGGTTTGTGCCGGCGGTCTCAGTAGCTGCCTACTGGGAACACAACCAGAGCGTTGCATAATAACTCCTTCTAAAAAAGTGAACTTGCTTCTACAGTCGACTGTGCGCTCTTGATCACTGAAATCTCACTCCATTAGTGCTATCTGAAGTTGATGTATCCCAATTATCATAATAAGATCAGCTTGGTCCCATACTCCATGGGACTCCAAACTCTCTTACTGCCACAAAATGATCAAAAGGACTTTGTGAACTAGACCCAGAGTCCCAGCTGTGGGCTGATTTGTTCAGTAGTGGCGAAAAAAGAACTTTAATTGAATATGATGTATTTCTTTTTCTTGTTTCTTTTGGGCCCCGGTCTAGTGGAAGAAGACAACAGAGATATGCCAGCTCGTCTCATCTCGGGCTACATATCGACCCAAGAATACTTTTCTTTACTTAGATCAGCGTTCAAGACTGTCATACAGTTCAGTGTTTGCCAAAGCTGCAAACCCAGTCCTGCACTTCCTCTCTGTGATTCCAGCAGCATGCTCCACAGGTCTCCATGTGCCCCCCCCCACACCCCCCACCCCCCGCACTCCTTCCTCTTTGACAAATCATTAATATTGTCAGCGTCGAGCATGGGAATCACTGTTGTACCGCAGTCCCAAAATCCTGTCCCCCCTCCCGCCGCCACGTCGCAATGCACACACACTGTTTGACACTTATGTATTATATGTTTATCAGTCTCTAATGAAACACTGACAAGTTCCCCACACAAGGGATACTGTGTTCCATTAATAGCCCTTAAGGAACCTTGGGCACTCACAAAAAGACCGGTCCTATTGCAGCTGACAGCAGAGGGGCCCTCAGCCCCGGCCCCCTGGAGAGGGAAGATATTAAGCGTTAGCAACGTCTGCACTCTCCCCTTCAGTCTCTCTGTCATTCCCTCTCTCGCTCTCTCTCTTCCTATATGCATCTGTCTCCCTGGGAAGTAAAAGGTGTCTCATTCTATTTCTTCAGGCACACGTTACTTGACCACGGTGTTCCGCACGGAGCCCGACAAAGAGAACTGTGCCGGTTAATTTGTCAGAGAGTGTTTGTGATTGATTTATTCATCCGGGGCTCAACAAATGTTTGTACTGCGATGAATCCCCTGAACCGTAATTTACTGCAAATTAAACTCAGACCTCTAATGACACACGCGCGCAGACATGTATGTGCCACTGATGAAAAAAAAAAAACGTGGTTTATTCAATATTTTTTCAAAATTTTGAAGACTCAAAGGGTGCAAAATACAGAATGTGCCTGATATATTGAATATGTTGTGAGTCGATAGCAGATTTAATCACATGGATTTTTTAAAAAATGATTTAGATGTAATTAATCTCAATCTCAGTTTTATGTAAGAGAATATTAAAAGGTGTGAGGTAAAATTCCTCTTTGAAATTTTCCACATTGATACTATGCAAAATTGCCACTGTGTTGAAAGATATCCACCAGATCTTGTGTATTTTCACCCTTATTTAAGCTTCTACACAAAGAAATGTTTTCAGTTTGTGGCCAGAGTCTGCACTTGTATAACTAAACCAAAATATATATTTTTCTTCAAGCCTGAGAAACCCCTTTTTGCCTCAGCTTTCCTTTCAAAAGCTGCAGCAACCCACACGAGACCCGTGATCTCTCTATTAGGATGTGACAAAACATTTGTTCTCACTAGAAATAATGGTCTGTAACATCCTTTAATGTGATTCACAGTTTATTTGCAAGTCCGTCGCCGTGTTGAACAAGGGGTTATGGGCGCGTCACACATATGGATAATTTTAAGCAGATGCATCTGGCGTGGCTACCATGCTATGATTAGTTTCCAGAGCATTTGTGAGTGTGTAAACCATCGCCGACACAGATGAAATATAGCCTAGGTTCACTGGGAGTGCAGAGAGAAGAAATGTACCCCATCTGTAATACACTGTGTAGACTAATATCAGCTCCTTTTCTCTGATATTGCAGTGAGATATCGATCTGGTAAAATTGTCCCATATTGGAGCTGTCTGTTGTGATATTCATCATGCTGTCACCTCTCCCCAACACCTACGCGTTATTAGAAACCCGGGTTTGAAGAGGTTGAAGGGTTTTAGTCTCCGAGATGTAGCAAACAATTCATCATGAGAGAGGGAGAGAGAGAAGGGGCGAGGGAGAGAGAAAAGAATTCAGGTGAGGTGATGCTTGGGTAAGATTTATGTCTAGTCAGGCTGTACATTAAGAATTATATCATCAAGCAAGAGGACACCAGCAGCTTCTCTGCTATCTGCTGAGCAGGCCTATTTGCTCTCCTGCCAGGCTTAAATGGCTTTTTTTCCTTCGTCTTTTTCTTCTTCTTCTATGTCTTATGAAGCTTTTAAGAGAAATCTGAAGTCTCGAAGAATATAGTATCTCACCCAAACAGGGTTATTTGTGAAACACGCGGCAGCTTGTCAAAAGCTGCCGTTATGTATGTGGGGATTTCAGCGAGCCTGACGTGATGTTTTGCACTCGCTGCCAGTCACTCATCGAGAATAAAGTCTGTAACTGGTACGTGCCACCTTCAATTTGCCCCACTTCAGGGTGGGACTCCAGTTTGAGTTCCTGTTATTTCCTCTCGCGGAGATTCTTCCGGGAGGATCACAGAGACGTACACAGACGGAATCCAATTCTTCCGTGTCTTGCAGAGGAGTCGGACTTTGATTTGTCTTTAACTCAGTGCAAATGCTCGTCTGGGAATGTGCAGGCCGGAGGCTCCCTCTGAAGTTCTCTCTCTCCCTCTCTCTCTCTCTCTCTCTCTCTCTCTCTGGGAAGTGTGTGTGCTTGCACGCTAGGCTCTGCTCTGTTAGTCGCGATGTTATTGTTGTAAACAGCATTTAAAGCACAGCTGGCCAAATTGATCAGGGCTTGCGTTGGAGTGAACTTGAGCAGCAGAGAGTGGGGCTGCATAAACAGGGCTGCTTGTATCTAAATATGCAAACACTCTCACAGCAGTCGACACTCAGGGGAACAGACACTGTTACTTCTGATGGGGAAACAGTGAGAAACAGGCTCGGGCCCTAACCTTTCCGTGTATACAGAGAGAGAGACGGAGAGAAGACAGGAACATTTTTCCTGATTATGTAAACATTTCTTTTCCTCCCCAGATCATTTTTGGACTCCTCCAAGTATTTACTTTTCATTAATTATTGAAAAAAAAGAAAATCGGGGAAAAAAAGCGAATAAACAGTAGATAATTTTTGTTTAATGTTTCACACAGGATTCCAATCCTCAGTGCAATTAATGCTAATCACCACGGTCTTCCTGTTTAGCTTGAACTTGGAGTGTGTTTGTGAGCCGTCGCTGTCTCCCCGTCTACGTGTTTCTCTTTCTTCCCTTATGCTCTGCCTCTCTCTCTCTTTTTTTTCTCTCTCCCTCTGCTTTTTCTTCCTCCTCCACCTCTGCTGTTAGTCACCGTGTCTCCTCGTGTTATGATTACATCACCCTTTCTGTCTGTTGTGTCCATTTAGACCTGAAATTAATCATATCCGACAATCTGGTGGTGCTATTCCCAAAGTTCAAAAGCTTTAGTGGTGAGAGAGTGACGGGAGAGAGAGAATGAGAGAGCTGCAGGGAGATGGAGCGCATCAAGCATGTTGGAGGTACTTACCATTTGTAGAGTACAGTATATTAATTGCTTATCGGTTTTTGATTTCAGAGTCATTTAGAGTCAATCGAACGCATTATTTTCACAGCTATTGTTCTTTGGGGTTTGTTAATTGTCACCCCACTGGCAGAATTAAAAGCAAATTAAAAGCCTTAACTATTGACTCTATCTGAAGTCACTCTCCACAACAATTTCACAAAACAATGGGGAGGATTAATGAAAATGCAGCTTGATTTCTGTTCTCCAAAGCTTTTGCTATGGGGAACCAATTAACTACCCTTCAGGATGACTTTCACTTCTAACTGCCGGTCTGTTCCACTGCCAGAAACTGGGATTAATTCTCAATTAATCCCTCCACCAGAACAACTCTGCCTTTGTCTGCTGGGGAGGACATGAGCATACAACACCGAGGTTACCCCAAGCCTGTTTGGTGGAGGATCTCCACCCCTCCTAAGATTGATACACCCTGTAGACTAGCTCTTCTCAAGCTGAAAATAAGAGCCATTAAAAGGGAATGGTTGACAATGATTTTTGTTTTAGGATTTTGAGCTTTATTAGCCATGCATATTAATGAGTCAATTAATTCCATTCGTCCTCGCGAGTGGTCTGTTTGTTTTTGCCTGACCTTTTATCTTAGATGCGTTCACGCTTCGCTTGGTTTAAGCACTTACTCCATACTGTGTTTCCCATAGCCTCACGTCCAAAAAGGGAGTTTTTATGTGTTTAGCACTAAGATTCTCCCCCTCTCTTTTGTTTTCTCTGTGTAACTCTCCCTCTCTCCCTCTCTCTCTCTCTCCCTTTCTCTCCCTCATCCGTCCACCCTCCCCCTTTATCTTTTTCTCGCTCTTTCTCTCTCTGTCAGAATGCCTGCTGGATGTATTCCTCTCTAAATGTGACAGGAAATATGCTATTATACCATGCAGAATATTTGCCTGATGGGATTTGCAATAAAATTACTACATTTCCTTTCCATTAGGATCTCTAAAACCCCTCTCTCTAATTTATGATTACCCTGGCAAAAAGACATGTTATATACATAAAGACTAAAGTAGCCCCCAGTCCACATTTAGCCCGTCCTGCTTTCAAAGTTAGTTGAGAGGACAGGAGAAATAATTGAAAAGTGCAGCTGGACTGTGTACAATCTTGTAAGGGATGCCTAGAAAATGAGATTAATCAGCGCACAGACATTGTGGGGAAAAGTTTGCAGTGAATGCCTGACAGTCGTGCTCTTTCTCTCATTTCAAATGTTGGCAGGCTAGCAGGCAGCTCCAAGGGAAATGCGCTCCTTTCATACTTGAGTAATTGATGAATTGTATGCAATATGCAAATGAGAATCCATAAATCTTATGAATGACAGCTTAATTTATGTGAGCCTTAATGAATGCAGGATTAGATTTTAATTAAATATCCTCAAAGGCACCCTGACTGGGTAAGTTTTTAAAGCCTTGTTTTGAAGACTTGTTTCATATGCATCGCAGTTCATGAAAAAGAGAGATCAGTGAGAGTGGTTAGATGAAATTTCCTCGCAGTTTGAAGATAAGACCTGTTCTGTTTTGCTAACCAAAGGCACTTGCAATTAATAAATATTGGAGCAAAATCATATCTACCAATCTCATTTAGGCTTTCCTGGAACTGCTCATTCTCATACATTTGATTAACTGCATTTTCTTTAAGCGCTATCTGATTTCTAACATTTGGTACAGTATCTTTTTAATTAAGAGAATCATCCATTAGGCATGGAAAAGTCAACCAATTAGGCTTTCCTCATCAGTTCCCGTGATGTAGGAAGTCTGCTTACTCATTATCAGAGTCTGTTGATGTGATACTAAACAATCTTGGACTCTGTAGTTATGGGACATACAATTATGAAATCAGCTTTTAACATTAATGATGCATGGGAATAATCAGCAATTTATCGTGTTTTAGATCTTTTTTAGATTCTATTTCACAGCTGAGGGGCTTCAAACGGCTCTAATAGAATGTGATTACAAGAGTGAGCCCTTTGTAGCTACTGTAACAGCGGATCTCTCCGGAAGCCCGGCTGCGGTTTCGCGACACAGGCTTGAGGACGGTGGAGGGAGTGCCACTGGCTCCGACCCCCCCTCCCCGCACCATCAGACTCTGAGATGGTCTCACCCAGCGTGGTTCTAATCAGGTCTGAGCCCAGACAAAGGCACCAGGAAGGCACCCACTCTCCCAACTACTACTGATCTCAACCCTGCACATTAGTCCACACAGGGATCAGAGCACAGACAGCACTTTAAAAGGGGTTTTAGTGGGATTGATGCTAACTCTCTCTCGCCTTTGATTTCACACCATTTGATCTGTGATATATTGTTCCGTAACAAAGGTTCACAGTTTGCAGGCGGATGCAGCTGTTCCTACCCCTAATAAATAAAAGTGTGTTTTTTTTTCCCCCCCTCCTCGCACTCACAAACTCGCTGTAATCCAGCTATCTAGATCAGATAAGCGCGATGTGGCTACCTGTGCGAGGCGGTGTTTGACAGGTGCAAGGGGAAGCTGATTGAGATAATCCAAGAATAGGTTCAATGCAAATACAGATACAAGATGAGGGTGAGGATAGATGGATGCATGGAAAAGATGGATGAGTGAATACATTCCCATGTATCACACTGTGACTCTGAGATTATGATCATCACAACCAATAGACTGCCAAGGTCAGCAGGAAATATAAATCATCTTTTTTTCTCCCTTTTTGTTGAAAGGAACATATATTCCTGTCTTTTTAAAGTTTTTTTTGTCCTGTCAGATTATTAGGGTGATGATTGCACATTACTATTAGGTGAAATATTTTCATTATGAATTAATCAGATAATTATTATTTTTTTATTTTAATCATTTAAAGACTATTTAAATGATTGAAATGTCAGAAAATGAGAAATGGGCTTGTTTTTATGTTTGTTTGTTTTATTTGCAAAGTCCATGGTGAAGTCCTCAAATTGTTTGGTTTGTCCAGACTAAAATCTAAAGATACATTTAGTTTACATTCCTGTAAAGAGAAAAGTCTGCACTTTTAGGATGCTTTATATTTTAGTCTGTGAAATGTACTTAAATTGAAAATCAATAATGAATGAGGAGTTTTTGAATAATATTTGTTATTGTAAAAAGTTTTTTTTTTTTTTAAAGATATCCTCTTCAGATGGATAGGTGCAGATAAACATACTTCTTGGTTCCTCATCTGGTAGTTTGCATGGACAGGGATGTTATCTGCGCTTTGGTATTTTAATTGTGTCCTGCATAGCAGAGCTAAAGGCTGCTGATTAAGATGGGGACCAGAGATCTAAGATCACATCCTGATGAGCTGATAATTAACTAGACATATATGTTATACCCACAAATCCACAGTGGGGAATCAGCATTTGTTTAGTTTTGTCTCTAGCTTGAATTACATTTTTTTGTACACTTGCATGTCAATCTTCCTTTTCTTGCCATAAGGCAGCTTCTTCTTCAAAGCGGATAAAACAAACAGCAGAGCTTGTTTCTAAAATAGCTAATTTCTAGAATTAAAATGAAACTTTTCATCTTTTCGCCCTCCCCAACCCCGTTATCTTATCTGCGGGGATTTTAAATTGGTAGTAACATACCACAGCCATGTTATCCCTGTCTTTCAACAAACATAGTTAACCTCTCTGGGGAGTTTCACGCATATTGTTAAACTGTTTGATTGAACCAAATTAAAAAAAGAAAAAACTATAAACTCAGCATATTCGGGCCCCTGATGGTCTGAGGCCTCTGAATTTCTGCCTGACCTGGCACTTAAAAGGTAAGGAGCTGCTTTGTTTTATCAATAAGACCTTGTTTTCATGGCTGGTCACCACCCCAGCAAACCAATCAATGGGGCATGCTCTGCTATCGCTGTGAGAGAAATGAAAAATAAACCCCAGATAATCCTTCAGTTAAAAGGTTACTCAGGGCGATAAAAGCTATTTTGTTAATTTATTTACTCTCTGCACTGGAGAGATAAAGAAAAGGAACAATTAGGGAATTCTAGGTGAGAGATTTTAAAAGGGCAATGACATTGGGTTAATATTTTATAAGGCCTGATTGGCAGAGACCTGGAGAGGCCTTTTGTTTACACAAGCCCCAGACGGAATGATTCACTCGCTTGTTTTGGCCGACTGGGCGGAAATGGAATAAATATCTTCATCCTTACCTTTTAGAAACGTCAAACAAAAGACTGAGATAAAAGGTTAATGGCTCAATCATAACCAGCAGGAAATAATATTATGCTCTTTCTCTGCAAACCGGACTCACTATTGACATAATCAGGTTGAATTCCTAAAGATATCCGAAGATGGGAGGAGCAGATGATTTTTGTGTGTAACTGAATCCACTGAGGGAGTGCGCTCACTTGGGCTAAACATTACATTTGTGGTTTCAATTGATTTATAACAGATCGTAATCACTGCATTAACGGCGTTCTGGGTAATAAGATCTCAGTCACTGCTTCCGTCGACAGAAAAGCGTCTGATAGCGAGATGTCAGAATTTTGCCATGAGATCAAAAAGCGTCCCGATATCTCATGCGATATTATACCTCTTATTATACCTATCACCTCGTGTTGGCTTCCTGTAAACGGGGTGAGAACGTGAATTTAATTATTGTGCTTTTATTGCATTGTAGCGCTGAAATTGGACTCGTGTGGAGTGTATTGTTGGGCCCCGTGTAATCTGATTGCCTGCGCCGCGTAGTGTGTTGGATAGTATCGGGTTCCAGCCGACTCTGCTGGGTCAACACACGGCCGGGCCATTAAAGGAAGTCTGGTTCAGGGAAAGTTCACCACTATTTTCTTTTCACCATGGTAGCGAAACAAAAAGGAGAGAATAGATGTGTAACATATTTGTGGCCCCGGCCCAAAGCTGGTGGGGCTTATTTTGTTTCCTTAATTGAAGCCAGAGATATGAAGGCCCTGAATACCTTTAGTATAAATATAAATAAAGCAGGGAATAAAATTCTTTCATGATTGACCCAACACAGAAATAATATTGTCCAAATAAGTCAAATTTAAAACCCGGAGGTTCTTGTTTTCTGAAACATTTCAAAGGCAAGAAGGGAAAATGAAAAGAAGATTAGAAATGATAACAGTGGATAAAAACATGAGAAGTACCAGAATTCCAATCATAAATCCAGTTGTGCTATCTTTTTTTTTTTTTTTTTTTGCAATAATGGCCTAGTTTGGAGCAGTTTCTGTGCCAGGCTATTTAGGGAATCAGCATCTGCTGCTTGATAAATAGCCTGGCTCTTTTGTTTGAGGCCAGGTTGAGTTCCTCTCTGGACCCAGCTTATTAGCCTGGATGGCCGAAGCAGATCTGCAGCAATGTTAGCATGCGTGCCGTGGCGTTTCGAGGAGCTCATTTGCATATTGTTAAGAAAAATTACCCCAAACTGCGTGAATCACAATGCTGTGGTCACGACACACACCGTGTATGATGAAGTATTGCCGTTTCTGTACATTTAGACACACAATCAGAAAAGGTGAGCTTAATTTCTGAGAGGCTTTCCTGTCACTTGGAAGTTCCCCAGTTCAAAGCTCCTTTTCGGTTGGCGTATTGCTTTCATGGCTAGCCACTGTTATTTGTGTGCAGCGAGTAGCTGAAATGTTATCCCTTTAAACACACAGACAGATTCTCTCGCAGCCTATCTAAACATTACCTTTACTTAACTGGGTCTTTGTACCTGGGTTCACATCCTTTGACTTGATCTAAGGTTGATGTGACATTTTTTTGTCCATTTGAGGGCCTTTTTGCTTTTAGTATTGTTGGTAAAAAAGCCTTTTACCCATCACATACCCTCTATTGAGGTCTTT
>JAOXYL010000052.1:15908252-15944572 GCA_028564955.1 Terapon puta
TTTTACCCATCACATACCCTCTATTGAGGTCTTTCATAAATAATTCAGCCAGAGTACAAGTGAAAGTGATGACAGCAAAACTGTGTGCGATCTCTCCCTCTCATAAGATCAAAGAGGTGCTTCTATAGAAATAGGAATTACATTTCCAGACGTTCCTAGGTTGAGCGGGCACTCATTTCTCTTTCTGCCCCTCTCTCTCTTTCCTCCCCCTCCCTCTCTCACTGCCTTCCTCTGACTTCGTGTCATTCGCTTCTTCTCCCACTACTCCTTTCTATCACTTGTGTGTTCTCCCTGCAAAAGGGACACAGTTGGGTGAAGGTCTGCTTTTAGTCCTAAAACCTCCAGAGCCGGTATATGAGAGAGTCAGCACATTCAGACAGATAGAGCGAGTGCACTCTATTAGCAGGACTGAGGTAAATAAACCTCACAAGACACGGCTGAATAAATCCAACGACTAAGGCTGTGTGGTATCTGAACTAAAGCACTGCATCACTCTGTAGATACTGCCTTTGGGAAATGTAGTGAAATGTACTGTAACGCAAACAGCTTCATATTGTGTAGTGGTTGATAAAGTCCAGAATGAGCTATCATTGTTAAAAAAAACAGAACAGCTCATCACTTGGTTACATTGATTAATTTAATTTTAAGCCTTTTTCCAAAAAAAAAACACAACAAGCTGGTGATCATGTCGACAAAGATTTAAATCATGGCAAAGTCGCTGAAGGAAAAGTAAGCCATGTTTGTGGAATGATTTAAGACATCGCACTTTACACCAAACATGACGGTGTCAGACACTACATGAGCTTGTTGGCATGGATCTTAAAACCTCATCAACAAAGTAAAAGTTAACTTGCGTGCAGTTTTAAAAGGGCGGGTCAGACGCTTAGCCAACATGTACCGGCTTTGATTTCCGGCCCTGTCCTCCCTATAAAATGTCCTCCTGTTTTTCCTTGGTTTCCTCCCATAGTTACAGCTACGGAAACCCTTTGGTGTTTTAAAGATGGATTAAACTCAGTTCATATTAGGGAGGACTTAGTATCCTGGTAAAGCTTGAAAATGGACTATTGTATGTGAAATAATGTATGAAGCCAATATGTCACCTGTGTCAAGTCACCATAATTCATCTTCAGCAGAGACATCCAGCTCCTTGTTCATGAAGAATATACCTCTATAGGATCGTAGCCCCCTCATTATATGCTCATTGCATTTTTTTTTCACCCTGTAGGCTTTTCTTTGTAACTATAAGCCAGCAAAGTAGGTATTGATTGCAACTCGAAGCTGTATTAATAAGGGAATGAGTAAGATGTGTGGAAAGTCAAGGGTGTATCTGCTTTGAAGGCCCTTTTCTCCTCCACAGTAAGGTGGCACAGTCATTTATCACGGCTGGATCTGTGCCCCTCGTTTGGTGTAATAAAACTCCCCCATCAGAACCGTCCAACAGGTCTGAATCACTCTGTCATACCACCTTCCAGCTAAGGCACGCATTAAATCAAGCAAGCAGAACATTTCCTAAGGCAGCCATTGCCTTTTAATTTCCTGAAGAACCTTAAAATATCATTCATTACCAGAACTACACATATTTGGTTTTTAAAAGTCTCATAAATCAATAGTGGCCTGACTGCAATAATTATAACAAGTTAACATGTAATTTCCAGGCCGAGGGCCGCGCACTGGATTTTAGCATATGCAAACGAGGCAATTCAAATAGTGTGGGGATATTAATACGGAGGAACAGGTAACGAGGTACGGGTTATGAATTATGCATCAAAAAGTGGTTGATCTTCAATAAAGGAAATGAATTCACCGTGTAATCTAATTAGTTATGGAAGTCTATTATGTTGAGCTGCAGAAAGCAACTGTCCTTGAAAAGAAATTTATTTACAGTACATGTTAGCTATTTGGAATGGAATTGCATTCTGGAGTGCTCCAAATGTTAACACCGCCCTCCCCTCCGCCACTACGACCACCACCACCACCACCCACACAACCCCTCCTTCGCCTGCCAGTCTCTTCCTCGTCTCTCACCCACGTTCTCCTCCTTCTCTGCCCCTCGTTTCAGCTCCAGACCCGGCCGGCCTCCGAAGAGGACCCAGAGCGTGACATCACCGGAGAACCCCCACATCATGCCCCACTCAGTCCCCGGCCTCATGTCCCCTGGAATGATCCCACCCACAGGTACGGTTCGCTCTCAGTTTGTGGCGCTCTGTCCTTGTTGCTAAGGCTGCCGTTTCCCTTCCGTCTGGGTCTTTTCTATCTCTTCCTTTTTCTCTCCGTCACACGCACACACCCATGCCTCCCCTACCAGCGGCCTCCCCGCAGCTTGTCCTCGAAATGGCAACCAGTCCAATGTGACACATGCACCCAACCACCAGACACCAGCCGCTCACCCGTTTACCAAAAACAGATCCTCTGCTCAACCCCCGGAAACCAAGAGGGGGAGAATAAATTGGAGTGGAGATCTTTTCTCTCAGATTATTCCAGTAGATGTTGCATTTTGCCTTGAGTGCATTCTAATTAGTGCGATTAAATCCACTCCACTGGTATATGTACATAGGCAGTGGTGATGCTAAAGCAAGCTTATCGCCACAAGAATCAACAACAACCGTTTGTGCCCTAACTTACCCCTGGGCCAAGTCTTATTTCAACTAATGCTTTTGTTCTATTTGTGGCTGGCTTCATTGTGACTGCTTTGATGTTGGTGGCTGTAAGTGCTCTGATTTGCATATTTTGCTATCCTTCTCGATATGTCTTTAATGATATTGCGCTGTCGAACGGAGCTCTTTGAATGCTTATTCAGTGTGCAGTTGTATTTAACCAACTATTAACTGTGGTACTTTACAGTGAGATAAAACACCACAGCTGGTTTTCCATGGTAATCTTCAGGGGTATAGTCACTTTAACAGACTTGTAATTATCCCACCTCAGTCATTTTTCTATCCCTGTAAAAAAAAAAAAAGAAAAAAGTCTGGAAGTGTTTTTTTTTCTCTCTCTCCCTCCGTCCAAGAGGCAGCAATGCAGCGTCTGTGCGGTGTTTGAAGTTCAATATTACACACAGATCGGGCCATCCTTGTGATTCAGTACAATAGAGTCTCACAGGCTGCTGCTTTGAACTCTGGGAATAGGGTGAGGTCACTGGCTATCTGCGCCGTGGTATAGAAGGCGAACTTAAAGGCCGAAGTGAACACAGAGAAGGACAATGATGAGAAAGACCCGTGTTATTTAGTGGAACATAAAGCAACAGAAAAGCCTTTTGATATCATCCCCTTTAAGCCCAGAGGGACTCTATGATCTTGACATTTAGTCAGGGTATTCAGGGGGCAGAGATAAAGTAATTGAGGTTTTTTTGGTCTTCTCATAACTGCCTTAAGCTTCCTAACTGTGGCGAGAGCGAACTTTTCCATCAATTTCGGAGTTATGATTAACCCATTTGTTGTTTTGATGATACTATTAAGCATTAAACGTCAAGAAAGTTACAGATTTTGACAGATTAATAATTATAATAAACTATAATTGACCACACATAAGTTAGTGTCTGAGTAGGCGACTAATTGATCTCCCTGTCATGTCCAAATATACAGATTGATGATTTAAAAAAAAAACGACATTGAGAAACTGTCTTAAATAGTTACACTATCATGTCATGTCATATTAGTTCATTTTTCAGATGAGTTAACGCCCGCACACACAGACAGAATGGGGGCCGACGGCTTTTCCTGAGGCACCACCAATAACTCCAAGACTCCACTCTGCTCCGTTTAATCTGGGCTGCAGAGAATTCGCGACACACTCCATGAAAATGTTTTGTTCGCAGCAGCATGTCATTTCTGTCCTGGTGTTAGATTAACAAATGTACTACACTGGTGCTTCACCTATTAAATACTCAGGGGTGGCTGGTTGGGGCAAAATTTTGGCAAATGGTCTCTTTTTATGGCACACACGCAAAGTTTTACAATTATCTGATCCCACACTCTTAGGGGGCAACGTGCCATGACACAACCAATGTGGCAGTCTCCACTCAACCTACTTCATGTTTGTTTCTGTTTTTATCTAAATTTCCTGTGATTTCTTCATGCAAACTATAATCAGCAAATGTTGTTTTTTTTTTCTTCTTCAGATATTAGACATAGTCATTAGACATGGACTCAAATCATATTAGATTCAAATCAATGACCATATTCAACACAGTGGAAAGATGTCTTCTTCACAGCCTAACAGGACCAGAGAGGCCTATGTGAAACACATTGTTAACATATGTATCTTTGCCCTTGACACCAGTTCCATTTAGAAAAGGACATCTTAATATGCTTAGGTTTCCATTTAAGGAAATTCCCTCATATGTGTGTGAAAGCACACGTGTGAGCGTCTGAATGCGTGCGTGCTTGCGTTCGTGCCCCTGGGGGAGGGTTTGGAGGCGGTGGGGGTGTGCGTTGCGCTGGAGCCTTTCCAGTTGCTGATGCATTACAGGCAGAT
Source organism: Terapon puta (assembly GCA_028564955.1). Lineage (NCBI taxonomy): Eukaryota > Metazoa > Chordata > Actinopteri > Centrarchiformes > Terapontidae > Terapon > Terapon puta. The sequence goes on from JAOXYL010000052.1 coordinate 15,912,723, forward strand.
TGGCCCCCAAATCGGATTATTTGCTGTGGACTGACACCACACTGAGATGACATCTCCTTTAAAGTGGAGAGGGCCTCCACTCACACTCTGGCCACTACTTAAGCAGCAGCTTCAATATAATTCATTTATGTCCTGGATATGGCTTCAACCTTTTGAATAACGCAAGAGTACTGCATTTACCATTAGAGAAATGAATGTCACCTGCATCTAACCAGGGTGCATCCCATGTACTTTACTGATAAAAACAATATTTTCTAATGCTGTCTGGCTCGGCTCTGCCTTACTGTACAAGCATGTGCGTGGATCCCAGCGTCTCGGAGAGCCGCTCCTTTATACGAGCGCTGCAGGTGGAGACATATTGTAATATTTATGTTCTTTTGATGTACAATTAGCACGTCAGCTTCTGGAGTGGATCATCTAATCCGGTGCCACTTCAAGCTGCTTTAAAATAGATCCTGTATGCACCAGGTAATTTAGTGTCACTTCTTTGTGTCTCTACCCCTCCTCTTTCAGTCCGCTCCTTGTCATAAGGTTAGCGCGCTGTGTAATTGATACTAAATTTGTCATGATGTGGATAGCACAGTTCAAGTGGCGCAGTGTACCTAAGAGTCGCGTCGTTCACAACCCCAGTTTGTCATTGCTGCGCTGCCACCAGTCCATGCATAAAATTAGGCGGCCATGCTCATTGACATGGAGTGTCTCTTCCCCACTTATCCTGCTTGCGCGATAAATAAAGTGTGTTTTCATTGTTGCCCATGGTGCTGTCCCTAACAGAGACAGACCCGAAACACAACAGATAAGCTCTGGTTATTTTCTCCTCCCTCCCCCCTTTTTTTTTTTTAATCGCTGCTAGAGAAAGTCGTAAAAGTCAGTCTTTTGTGTACTGATGTGAAGTTAATCTGATTTTAATTTAATTATACGAGTTAGTTGCGGAGGGCACAGGCATTGGGGTGTTTGTTGTAAGAATGTTCTGACATTGGCGCAGGTATGGGGCAGCTAGCATGTTAATTAATGATGAAGATCCTGACAATATGCAGAGGCATGACAGCGTTAAGCCAGTCGGCTGCTGCTTCCTTTGCATATTAATAGATCCTTCATTATTATTTAATATGACAGCTGCTCCAAGGGCTACCATCAGACCTTGTCTCTGTTATTTGCTGTTTTGTGCTCCCCATGTGACAGTGCCATGCTATTCTCTATTTGTTGAAATGTTCCCTTTTCTGTTCTCTTGACTGGTGTGGCTCTCTACATGCGGCCGCGATGTGCTGTTTGTTTTGCGCTCGGGAGGATTCTGACTCGCCCGAGCGTCTATATGAGAAAAGTGTCTGAATCTAAAGGTGACTTTGAAAGAATATATGAGGCCGGATTGTTTTGTTTGCATAGTAATGAATGCAGATTAGCACTGAGTGGGATTGGTCTTGTTGACGTTTAGACTTCTAGTGGCTTAATAGACTTGTTGCTGGGCGCCAACATCTCCCTGGCTTCCCTTATTACATCCACTGTATTGAGGTGTGTGTTATGTGGATATGACAATTGATCTTGTGAAATGAAACAATTATCAGAACAAAGATTTCGATCTATGGAGAGTGTCACTTAGTCAAAGGCGGGGTGGAGGTTGGAGCGGAATGATAAATGAAAAACGGAAAAGTGATCATTCCATCTGTTTCACAATAGTACAAATCAATTTCTTAGCCTTTATTTACTCAATACACATTTGATCAAAACCTGTCACCTTCCTCTTCATGGGCGTGTAATTTCCACATTCATTTATTTTATTCATTTTTTTATTTATTTTTTTGGTTTAGCATTCTTCCAGTATAGCCCAGTTTACTTGAGACAAAGAAATGGCGAGGACACACGCAGGCTGCAGTGCAATAAACCTCAGCGTTCTCACAGCCAAAGTTAGAGAGCATCAGAAAGCACCACTGCGGCACTGCTTTGAGCGGCACCTGATTTGTGGGGGGAATTTATCACACAAACAGCCCAGAGGTGATTTCAATATTTACTCGGCAGTCTGTTCTGCATACGTCTCATTTGGAAAACAGTTGACTCTTGCCCATTATACACAAATGAAGGCTGACCTTCAGACTGGGCAGAGGCCACATTCATTATGTGGAGAAGTATCACCTTCTTATGAGGCAATGGCTTTTTTTTTTCCCCCTGCTTTGCCTATGCATATTGAACAGCAGCCAGGGCCCATTGCAAACGAGAGGGCCCTCGCTGACATGATGTATACTGTACGTCAATATGGTACTGATGTATTTTAAGATGCAAACAAGGCTTTAAATTATATGCACCTCCATGTCAGTGGCTCAGAGTGACTCTCGCCATCTGCCTATCAGCTGGGGATGAGGGGAGAGGGTGCCCGGGCCGGTATGTTCTTGTGTGCGTGTTGTGTCAGCGTGTGCGCATGCTCGCATGTATCTATTAGGGCCACATGTTCGATTTCTGCCTCTCCTTGTACTTGTGTCTCCCCTCAGATGCATGGCTAATAGCTGCTCTTGAGTCCCATCACGGAGACGTGACAGCTTAGTGATGATAAACGCAGACATCGCCTTGTTCTGCGTCAACCGTAAGGCAAACCTGTACATCCGGTGTAAGCAGCTTCTGTAAAAAGGGCAGGTGATATGCCGTATTGTGGATATGAGCGATTCCACTAATAGGTACACATCTTTTTCTCACATGCATCTTTGATTTTGTTGCTGGGCTTGGCGAGAGGAGTCGTGGAGTCTCTCCTGAGACACTGCAGGCCTAGAGGAGCTTTAGCACTATCTGTCCCTGCTGTTTGAGACCAGCCTCATGAATAAAGATTTCAGTCACGTTCAATACACCAGAACCCTGGAAATACCACAATGACAAACCAATGCTTTATGATCTCTGCAGTGTGCTCAGCATATGTATGTCTATAATCTCCGACTTAGTATATCAATCATATCAAGACCATTTTGATCGAGGTGGACGATCATGTCAAATATTGCTTTTCTGGTGTCTGTTCTGAGGTGGCAGTGGAAATGTGAATGATCATTTAAAATGTGATGTCAATAGTCATTTAGTGTGTCCATGAAAACAGCAGCCTCAGGCCCGAGGAGAATCCATGTAAAATTCTCAAAAGATATTTGGCATGTTGTCAGAATTTTTCAAGTGATACGCATACTAAAGAGTGTATTATAATTGCTGTATTGTTAGATTGAAGCTGCCATACAATAGTGTGATCATTTGTGGAGCCTGTATTAAAAGAGCGTGGGAGCAAGACCATCAGGACGCAGAAATTAGCTTTTTATATTTCTTTAGTTTTTCTATAAATTAAAAGTCTTTTTCACATTTTAAGGGCCATTAAAAACAATCATTTCTTGAAAGCCATACAGAAAAATCCTGCCACTGCCATCCTATAATCTGTCTTAATTTTTTCATTAGAATCTTTTGGTGCCAACCATAAAAGGGTCTTTTTGCCTATTGCCTCATTAATTTCCTTCCTCAAAAGTCCAGAGTATGTTGTGTTTTTTTTTTTGAGAATGTAATAGAGATGATATTGGATTGCATTCATTCTTTTACATTTTTATGGAGGGTATTCTTTCTTTAGTTTTCATTCGTACATTCACACACCCAAAGACGTTTACAAGTGTTAAAGAATAAAACAAACTCCATTTGATGACTGGCCTTGACTCTCAGAAGAGCCCTGTTATTATGAGACACTACAGTATATAGCTGTGAAGAATTTGAATACCACTGTTAGGCATTATTCAGAGCGATTAGATCTGTTGAATACATTAGAAGGTATCATTGAAATACCCTCGATAAGAAGATTTTTAAGAGACAATTCTCTCCCCTGTTTGTTCACGTATTGAACCTGTCTCACTTTCCTCTCCCAGAAGCCTCCTGTGTCACACCATGTTGTACGTCTCTATTATATATACGCATACTTTGTGTATTAGAAGTTGTACACATAAAATGCTTACATCGTCCACTATTATCTTGACTGCATCTGTTCCCATCAAGGTACAAATACATCAATACAGTGGCAAGGAATACCGGAGTCGGTGAAACATTCATAAGAGTCATATGCTGCCACACACACAGGGATCCATCCCATCAGCATGATAACCTGCTGTGCAGATATCCCTTGTCAGAAGATGAAAAACCAAGCTGTGATCTCACAGGCGCTTATTCCCCATAGTGTATAAAATTATTCATTGTTTTATTATTTCAAAAGTCCTTTTTCTTTGTTTTTTTTTATTCGTCAGGGCAGGTTTCTGAAAGGTTTTGCAGGTGCAGTGGCTCAGCCCCAGCAGACATGTAGCGGTCTGTAAGCGCTCTGTCTCCTCTGCCTCCTCTCTCCAGGCCTGACAGCAGCGGCGGCAGCTGCTGCCAACGCAGCCATCGCAGAGGCCATGAAGGTCAAGAAGATCAAGCTGGAGGCGATGAGCAGCTACCACGGCAACGCCAACCACCATGGGGCCGACGGAGAGAATGGAGACCTCAGCTCCAGCGTTGGTGAGGATGCCCTTCACACACACACACTGTCACAATTCGCACATTTGCACGCCAAGTAAGTAAACTGTTTTGTGTGCCTGTACAGACACAGGCACAAACACTCACCTTAAAGAACTCAGATCTCTTCCAACATTGCAAGTCATCTATATGCTGCTTTAATAATAGAAAATATTTAGACACATATCAGTGTGCATTTAGATCTGCACCTGCATCAAAATACAGAAGTCAGCAGCAACTTTGATCTTCAAGGTGGTTGAAAAATCTGCGGTTTGTAGAACAATGAATTTCCAGTGAGACAGACTTGTGAATTAATCCAGTTTTCCTAGTACTACTATGGACAAAATACATATCAGATACATTTAATCTCATTTTGCCAGATCACCAAGAGTAAATGTTTGCACCTGTCAGCTACATTATTGGTTAACTTGTAAGGCAACTCACTAAGAATTAGCAGCTAATTATTGGAAAATGGCAGGGGGTATCGTAAATAACTTATTTCTTCAGGGCTCATACAAATGTTTGATGTACCAACACTGGTGCAGAGTTGATGAAACATCTTCTAAGCGTATGGGGAAAATCCAAGTGTTTCTGCTTTTCACAGTTCCATAGTTGTAAGGTAAAATGTAATTATTTTGTTTCAATAAATTTACACATGGTCACCCAATTTCTCCCAATTGCAAACAAACTTGTTCAGTAATACATTCGCTATCGGCTTTCTGCCATATTTCATTGAAGTGTGTTCAGTAGTTTTGACATCCTTCTTTACTACGAGCCAATTGGTATACACAATGAGTGAATGAATAATCCTATACATACAGCTTGAATTAAACCAAAGACTTGCATGACAGCCTGTTTGTGCACCACCACATCCAGCTTGGTGAGGTAAGTCTTGTTTCCCTCAAAGTGTTCCACTTTTATGTTGAAGGGAAAAAAAGCATTCTTAATAGCTAAGTGAAACTGTGAACACAGTTTCCCAAAGCTATCAGCTTTTAACAGGGTCTAATTGAATTGCGGTGAGAGCATTGCTTTTTCACTATGTGCCATTTCAATTAATTATTAGCCCTAAAATGCAGAGGATTTTCATAATATCACACAGCACCACTTAGTGTATTAAAGAGTATGATAATGTATGTTAGTGTGGATTCATGAGCCAATTCCAAATTATAAACCAAATGTAATCCCTGTTGCTTTGGTCGCTAAATGGAGGTTTTGATTCACTTACTGTAATAAATGGCTTGACTCCTGAATACATTTCACCAGTAATACTTGACACCATGGAGCTTATGGCGTGCGAGATGAAAACAGGATGTGTTTCTAAGCAGATTTAACAATGCAAAATGCATAAAGTGTGAGGTCATCACTCCAAGAGAATGGAGTATGTAAAAAAAAGAAAGAATACGAGTCTACGAGGTCACGGAAATAAAGATAAATGTGAGTACCAACAGCAAGGCTATGGCAATGGAGCTAATAAGAAACTGTTTTATCTTTTTACAATTTAAATTGTAACCTTGAGCCCACAGCCAGCCACACAGGCTCCCGGTAGAATCATAATTCTGGCAAGGGGGAGCAGCTCTAGGTGTGGGTGCACGGGCCACAGCATTAGCTCTCTGAGTGAAATATATGGCAGTGACGCCTCTCGGCCCCATCCACAATCAATTGGATTCTTTTCCTTTAATATTTACTCGCAGCGATGAGATGCTCGTCTGCATGGTGATGAACAGTCTGCCACTGGCGTTTGAAGGTGACCTGTCAGTGAGTATGGACAAATCTCTCGCTCGCAGAAATGTAGAAAATAAATCATTAGGGGCAGGCAGTCAGACAGGGGCCTCTCTCTCCCTCACTCTCCTCGGATTTAAATCAGCTCAGATTTATGATTTGAATTAATGCTTCGTTTGGTCAAAGGAATGGTCGCAGAGACAAATGATGTTTGGTACTGAAACCATCCTAATATTGATTACTGGGTGTCGCAGCAATCTCTTGTTTATATCAAGCACTCTCCTGTGACAGGGTGGCCAGCAGGAGTCATCCTGATAATACGCCGGAGAAATATGGCCCGCTCGGCACCGCGGGGCCATGAAACACAGCTAGCAGCATGCTGTCTTCTTCATCTAGCCCCGGGCATCCCACTCACATGTTTATTTTTAATAAAAGCATTTTGTAATTTCACAGAAATACGAACTGACTTACAAGAAAAGCGTGATTACAGAATGATTTAACATTCCAAGAGTGTCTCTCTCTGGCCTGCTTTCGCACACTATTTTGGAATGTGCATGCCTAATATGTCCAGCTCTTAAGCCCATTATCCAATCGCAATCCAAACTAATAAATCACTTGACCGATATAGCATGGAGTGGGCAGAAGGGGAACTGTATTTGGCCGTAGCTTTGTTGGGACTGGACTGTTGTTCACAGTGCTGATGAGGTTATGACTTCATGCTGTTTTCTTTTTTAAAAGACTCAGACCACAGCTGCTCTGAGGAAACAGACTGGAGTTTTATAATCATCCAGCTTAAACTAAGTCTCAAACAAACGGATGTGTTTACTTACACAAATTGTGTTACCAACCATGATAGGAATTGATATGATAATGAGCCTGCGTCTGATAATACCACTAAGGACATGGACCCCTTTAATCAGAAAGAGCTGCTACGTAAACCAATTGGAAAAAAAGAAAAATCCTCTTTGGGCTAAAATACAGGTGCCTCATCTCAGTGTTTTTCTGAAGCAGATCTTTGTGAAGCGCTTAAAGCAAAGCACAGCGGAGCCAGCCAGTGAAGGACACTCTGTTCTGTTTGTAGAGTTGGATTGCCCGTCATTGTCTTTGTGTTGATGTAAATTGAACAGGCTAATATTTCTCCCCCGCATTAAATATTCATCACGATTAGACCTTCCTGTTTGCATCAGTGTTATTAATTATAAAGAAAAAAACAGCCAGTTCAACTCTCAGCCAAAATAACCAAACATCCTGAGTGTGTGTGTGTGAGAGAGAGCGAGAGAGAGAGACATAGAGAGAATAAAAATCATACATATGTTTGTTGGGAGTCTGTGGGAGAAAGGGATAAAAAGATAGCGAGAGACGCGGTGATGAGGCGTCATAAAAATGTAAAGAGAGACAGGGTGAGAGGTGCGCGGGGGTGTCTTCCTTTGATTTTCTCTCACACTCTTTTAGTTGGGCAGAGGGAGCCCTCTCAAAGCACAATGCGGATTGTTCCTGCGCCTCTCAGGAAATGCCACAATTACAGATCACAGACCAAGCAAAACACGTGTGGCGCTGGGCCTTGAGGGGGATAAACAGCCCGCCATTCCCTCCCAGTGCATTGACCCCAGCCACAACCTTCATTACTGGGAGAGAAAATATTGTCAGCTGCCCACTAACAAACACCTGCCAATTTCAAGAGAAGGAATTGCTTTTTTCAGCGCGGCAAAGGAAAATAAAGTGTTTCTTAGACCTGCGGAAAAGGAGTGGGTAGAAAAGATAAGACAGCGTTCACCCTTGTCCTCTTTACCCTGTCTCTTTTTTACTCCGTCTCACTTAACTTCTCTGTCTTTCGCCCTCTGTCTCTCTTTGGCCACTGGGTGCTGCCCTGCCACTCGTCTGACTCCTCACCACACAACTCTAATGGAGCCGAAATCCTGTTTGTAATTAGATATGGGAATTCCGCTGTCATCAGCCAGATGATGCTGCGACACACCGACCAAATAACCCTCCGACAGACAGAGCCGCGGTAAAAAAAAAAAAAGAAAGAAAGAAAGAAAAAGGAAAAGAGGAGGCACAAGAGTAACTTTCATGTTTTACTGTACGTTTTGAATCGGTCGCAAACCTGCAGCACCACAACTGTATAAGCGGTTACATCCAACGGTGCTGCTTCAAAACCTGAGAGCCTTTTGTCTTACATCTGTGGCTTGGGGCCAGGCTGCCTGCGCCCAACAGGGAGCAGAGAGCCACATGCTAGGCTGGAGCCGGACGGATGGTGACAGGTACCTGGAGTGCTGCCTGACAGAGAGCTGAAGAGAAGAGGTTCTGGGTGAGATGATGAGGAAGCATCATTCTCTCTTCCCAGGGTCATCAGGCTAATTTCTGCAAGCCCCACCCCCGCATTTGTATGTTTGCGCGCGCACGTGCGTGTGTGTCAGTACGTGTGCGTGTGTGCATGCTCGCGTGAGAGAGAAAGAGGGGGCCTTGGCCCCTGAGAGCGCTCTGTGAGGAGACCACAGCTGTACACTCCCAGCAGCTAATTGGTCCTTATCTAGCTGTCCCATTCATCTTCATTTTTTACCAATTACTGAGCATTATCTGTGTTCTCAGTTGGGTATGGGACTTAATCCTTTTTGGTTAAGCTGGTGCTACAGCTTGCAAATTTCAAATGGAGAAGGGAGGGGGGCAGGGAAAGGTGGAGGGGAAGGGGAGGGGGGGCAAAAGTCATAGCAAAAACAAACTCTGAAACTTCCCATCATCCTTCACTGGCAGGAAGCAATCAATAAGCAATGACATCACGCAAAGGAGAGAGGAAAAAATGGAAGGGATCAATTATCGGCATTATAATTCAAGTCCTTGTTTGCAAACGTTGCAGCCTCATTGATTAGGCTGTTCTTGTTGCACTCACCATTATTGACTTGTTAAAACCATATTTTCTCATCATCAGTGGTTTTACGTTTGCGGTCACACAGATAACAACGCTTTAAGGGGGGCGCCATTAATTATTCAAGATGTATTCATTTTAAAGCACAGCGAGTCCAAATCATCCTGTTTACTCTACAAACAATACAAGTATAGTACATTGCTCATCCAGAAGGTACATCAAGACGCTGCAATCTGGGGCAGTTAGCCTTAATTTTCTGAGATCAATGCATAACTAGGCTCCTCTCTATATGGGGTCCGCGCTTGGCCATGCTGCAGAGCTGAGTGGAGTCAGCCTGGAGACCACGCACTAATTACTGGAGTGTTTACTGCACTGCTGGATAGCATTTGTACCATTTTGGATCATATCAGTGAGTCAATGTGCTCTGTGCTGGACAGATAAATAAGACATTAAGATGACAGTGTGTGCGGATGATATTACAGTGGAGAAAATAATAGTCATCAATTCTAAAATTAACACTAGTCTAAAATGGGTCAAATTAACAGCAGCACACGTATGTATACGGAACATAGCGGAGCGGCGTGCGTGTCAGCAGACACTCATGCACACAAAAGCAGGACACATATAGAGACACTGCTCCTGCACTTTGATAGGGATCTGTTTGGTCACACTCTCTGCGCCAGCTGTCAGCCCAGCTCCACTGCTGCGATTTAATTAGTCTGTTTATGTCCTTTCTAATAATAAAGCTCTCTGGGTGGAAGGACACATCCAACTAGCTAGCTGCGTGCTCCAACCTGCTAGCTGCACTAGTGCTGGTGGCCCAGCGCAGCTAAATGTGGGCCATGATGGAGGATGGTGGCTACTTCCTGCTCCTGTAGACAGAACAATGGCCCTCAGGCTCAGATCTAGTATCACCCCCTACTCAATCCTAACCTTAACCATTAGGGGATAAAGCACATACTGACCTGATATGAGTGTCTAGGGGCAACTTCATCCATCTTCCTCTCCAGCTCTCTTGTGGGAGCTTTTGTCAGCCGAAGCTCTTGAGAGAGACTAGATTGTAGCCATAGGCTGAATAGAATTCATTTCATGAACATATCATAACACCTCTTTCACCACGAAAGATTATTGTCTAGCCTGATTTACGCAATTACAATGAGGTTTGTTTTGATTTCCTTTATTCTGATATCAAAGCTGCACTGGGTGAAAAAAGATCTGTTTAAGCTTCACGTGTTGTGGGGGAAAGAGGGAGAAGTGTTAGCAACTGAATCAGACACAGCGAGCTAGACAGAGAGTGGCAGAGCAGACAGACAGCCTTCCAGCCTGAGTAAAGAGCTTGATGGGTCTCTGTCTCTCTCTTGGGCTTTGGCCCTCACCATCTCTCTATTAGTCTGCCAGGCTCATGGGAGCCAGGTGACAGATAAGTGAAGAACGACACACACATTTTAATAGACATTTCAAAAGATAAACCTGATAATCATTTCTCTTTTTAATGAAGTCTAATGTCCTCGTTCTAATTCCAGTTGCGTCGGCTGTTAAGCATCAGCGTAATACTTGAATATGCATGATTGGGAAATTGTGAGGCACACTGATGTAGCTACAAAATACACAAACGCAGACAACTGCAGAAATACATTACAATAACAGGGGAATTGATTAAACATTATTTCCGTAATGATCCATATCAAGTTCTATCATCTTTGAGTGGCAGCGGAGTTGCAGCATTGTAGAGAGCAGAAGACACGTTGAGAGGTAGAACGGCAGACAAACCTCGTGTCATGGAAATATTTGTTTGATTGTCTCTTGCGGTTAGTTCACAATAGCGGGAGGAGAGCTATAAAAAACAACTGACCAGTCGAGTTGTCATCCCTCATCAACATTAGGCCTCATTCTTCATTAATTGGATAGATTAATTTGGAGTGCTTTGATGCGGGGGTGATGCATGCGTTCGGCTGTCCCCTCCTCACTATTCTCTGTCAGGTTGAATTTAGCCACGGAAGGGGCTGACCTTTGAAAGTGAAGAGATCAACACAATTTGAAAAGACAATGTCACTTGGTGTAAATGTGATACGTGTAATAAATGACATTCAACCTTTCAGTGATGATGAGCTTTCGCAGGTTGGAGTAATGTGAAATATGCACGGCGTGTAATTGCGTAGAATGTGGAGCGGTTTTCACATACGCCGCTAAGATGGAGCAGCGTTAGAGCCTCGGTATCATGCGCTCTCATTTCACAATCATTATGTCTAAGAGGAGACATTAGCATGGAGTGATAATATTACTGTGTGCACAATAACATGATGACAGAACGGCGATGACAACAACAAAATGGCAATCTTTAACTGTGATTACCCTCTAAAAAAAAATGTTCCATCGCCCAAACTGTGCCGCAATCAGGGGGAGAATCAGAGAGCGTTTGTGTGATAGAAATAGTTGGTTCTGTTCCACGAAAGCACTCTGTTGGTCGCCTAAACCGAAAGGTGTTTCTTCTCAATTATGATATGGGAACCCTCATCCAAATAGAGCTATCAGCTGCTCTGAGCCCAGACATCTTCACCATCACACAGCCTCTCCTCTGGGACCAAGATAAAGAGGGAGAGAAAGGGAGCAAGTTCAAACAACGTTAAGGAATTTCACAATCTCAGCATGTCCTTCACAGTGTGAACAAACAGAGGAAGGTATTTCTTGATAAATTGTGTTTAGAATCCCTAAAAACAAACAAAAAAAACAACAAGAGTTATTTTTTATTTTGTCTATGTGCTTAAATGTAATTCAGTCCAAACTGAGAACATTTTTTTGGACTGCGGTGATACACATCTCCCGTGTTACCGTCGGTTCACCTTGAACTCATTAACACCGCTCTAAACTGTAAACTATACACTGCATTACTGATTTTCTCTCATGAGGTGATTGTAACGGAGGAAGTGAGAGCGCAGGAGGTAGTGATGCTAATTTTGTAATTAAAACAGATGATCTGATGACCACATGCAAACTGATCCCCCTCTCTTCCACCAAAGTGATATGACGGCAGAGTGGGCCGTGATTGATAACGCTCGTCAATATATTTCATTTCAGGAGCCTTAGTCAAATGACAACTGGTTGTCATTGACTGAAAGCAATCTTTTTAAAAGGGGAGCCTTTGCTAAGTATCAGATGAAAATGATTCCTCTGTCTGCTTGGGTGTCACTGTCTGTAGGAGCTTTATTGATTGGGCTTGAATATATTGCACCCGCAGTAGTAACAGCTGCTAGTAATATCTCTCCTCTCCTTCTGCTCTCCTCTTCTGCTCGCAGCACTTCTCCGTGCCGCGGCGTATTGTCAGCGATCAGATGTTGGTGCTCTCGTGCCGATGTTGCGTATTTATCAGGAGTGATGTGTGACAAATGTAAAGTGAGCCTGGTTCCGACCCAAATTAGAGGAGTGAACACTGTTTGCTAATGTGTCCTGAAGGCCTGGCTGTCCTGGCCACCCCCAGCCATGTGCATGATTGCGTTAACGAAACCCACCATTGTCTCCCCCACTCTGTACGCTCTGCGCTATCAAGCACAAGGATGTTGGCATTGGTTGGTAAAGGTCATTTACTGTAATGAGATTTGCCACATGCAAGCATATGGCTTGATTATTGCCCTGTTCGTTAACATTTTCAGCAAAGAGACAAATAGACAGCTAAAACAGGGGCCGGCATGGGTGGGGCGACGGCGAAACGTGTTTAGCATTTTCCCCTCAAAGATGGGACCAACTTTTTTCACAACAGATATGCCAGGGAGATGATTGATCTTTCAATTTTCATAAGGAATGTGTGCCATTAGAGCCAGGGATTTAAATTATCCTATAAAAGTTGCCTGCCTTAGATTTTATACACTTAAAGGACAAACACCTCTGTCTGTCTCCTTGATAATTTCTACCACATGTTACACTCCAGTGGTTTGGGTAGGAAAGCAATTATGTTACCTCATCAAACCAGAAATGTTTTCTTATCATGGTTTCTCTTACATTACATTACATTAGGCGTCTTGGCAGGAAATCTTTGCCCACCTGAATCACTTGAATGTGCGCCTCCTTATCCTGGCACGCAAAACACATTTTGTTTGTTGATGTGAATTAGCTTGAAATGTGTCCAATCATCATGGCTCTTGGAATGTAAAGAATATTGTTTGCATGTGTTTTTATGTCTGCCGGGCTCCAAGAGCGCACGTGCCTTTGCACAATTATCTATACCCCATCGTGGTCTGAGTGTGTGCCCGTATGTTTTCATGTTTACCTCTCCTTGTTACAGCGAGATGTGTTCTTTTTATGTGTCCGTTCTGTGTGTTTGTCTGTGTGTGTTCACGCGCGTATGTGAGTGTACAGCAGGTATTTAACAAAGGCAAGATGTTTGCTTTATTATCAACATTAACTGCGTAAACACAAAAGGCTTCAAAGTTTCATTCAATGACACTGAGGGGCTGTGGGTGGCTACATCAAAGCTCAATACCTTCCTCTCTCCCCCCATTTTAATGAGAAACAGGACTCACCAGCCTTGACTGAACCTGCCATCTGTGTGTGTCTGTTTTTCTTGTTTGTGTGTGTGTGTGTGTGTGTGTGTGTGTGTGTGTGTCTGTTAATGCAGGAGCAGTTGCGTTTCCCGTGCATATGTAAGCATGCACTTGTGTTGTGTAAAGTGGCACCACCATGCCAGACAACATATTTATGGAGGCTGCGTCTTATGTTTGATCTAATGGCTGTAAGGCTCCCTCCATCTCGCATGGCAGCGCCTCTGATTTTGGAGGAGATTAACAGTTATAGTAAAGATGAATAGCTGATTAGTGCTATGGAGAGACCTCTAAATGTCTCGCCGCATGACAGACACTTTGTCATGAGCCATTCATTTCCTTTTGGGACTGGTGTGCAAATCCTTGATACGACCACAACAAAGACTCTCCATGTGTGTGCACCGCCGTCTCACCTTTGTTGGAGGAATACATACACGACATGGGGGCATTTTACAAGCGCAATTAGGAGGAAAACGGAGATTGTTTTGCAGCGGCGGACTGCATATGCATTGTGCGGCGAGTCAGTTCATTTAGCTGCTCGACTGGAAGGGTCCTGTTCAGTTTGACAGATCAGAAGAGGAAAAAATATCTCAACACCATGAAAACCAAAGGCTTAGCGCTCGGCAAATCAGCCCTTTGTCTTGTTCAATTCGAATCAAAGGATAACCAGGAATGTTTGTTTGACAACAGCATTTACAATGCATTGTTCTGAAGCCCAGAGCCTCCCAAACAAAGACAGATAGGCTTTAAACAAGTCATTTAATTAGCACCGGATCCCCAGCTTTGGCTGCGCCAACCAATTATACATTCCTGAGGCATGTGCAGGTCCTATTTCACGGGAGCGAGAGGCAGATCCTCTCCAGCCCTGTCTCTTACAGTACATCTCTCCCCTTCCATTTAAGAGAAGGTAAATAGCCCAGACAGACAGCTTCATTAGCCAGCGTCTGAAGAGCGCGGGGCCGATTGTCGCTTAAATAGTGCGCTTTTACTGCAGGCCCAGCCGGCGACCTCCGATCAATTACAGCTGACATTATTGTTTGTCGGGAGCTTTTTTCCTGGACAGAGGGAGTAAAAAACGAGATCAGGCCTGAGCTTTGGCTGGAAATGTAATCTTCCCCCTCTCTTTGGTTCTTTCGCTCCACAAACAATAAATCATTCAGTTGAAGAGATAATAAAGTGCCAAGTAGGAGCTAGTTTAATTTTTGTCAGGGGAAATCTGTCCACAACAGAGTTAAGGGTAAGGGGCTGGCTGCTACCTCAATACCATTTTCAATGACAACGGCTTAGTTCCTTTTTTCTTATTTTCCTCTGTAGGGTTAGACGCCAGAAAGGCTGAAGTCCTGTTTAGATGAAGATTAACTGCTGCACAAATCACTGCAGGTTATCATTTCTGTCATCAAAATAAATTACTGCTCTCCTTCTAATCATTTTAAAACATTCAGCATTCAATCTTCTTTGGGTGCGATTCTTTTAAGTATTGGACCCACCGTCAGCCGTGCGGTTTGGTTCTGATGTAACAGCTTTTTAATCATGTTGTTACCAAGGGCTGTTTTAATTCATTCAATTCATCCTCCGTGATTCAGATCTTTGCTTATCCATGCGTGAACTCCCAAGCACTGCACGCCATAATAGCTGAGCTGTTTATATTGGTATTAAGTGATTTGTAGTTTTAATGATGGTAAATAGGAGTTCACCTTTGTAGGTCCCTCAGGCTTACTTCAGGTAAATTACTCCAAATGCATTGTTTATGCCCTTCAGGAGGGGGGGGGGCTTGTGGGAATTCACCTCTCATCAGGTCTGAACTTCTGTATCGGAGATAAACACAAACTGACAAATATGTTTCTAACGGCTTGCCCACTGGAATATATGCACAATATATACACAATATGTTGTTGATTAATGAGTCTGACTAACGCTTGTTGATTCTGTTTTTGGAAAAGCAGCGCACAAAAATACCTGCATATGATTAGTTACACATTGTTTCAGGACTGTGTACTGTAGTTGCCTGCCCCTTTATTTAGCAAATGGGAAGAAATGCACATGAATGAAAGGAAAGCACTTGATTGTCTTGCAAAAATGCCAGATTCTTTGAATAAATCAATATCCTCCTCACCTGGCTCCTTTCAGCGGCTAAATAAAGGGATTTGGTGGAGCCTCGCCGGTCGGTGGCACATTCCCCTACAGCGGTCTGAATGGGCCTTTATGGGAGAAACACTGCTTTAGGATGGGGTGACATGAAAGGGGCTGGACAGGCACTGAAAGCGAGACTAATACCACTTAGGGCGAACAGAGGTCCAGTGTTTCCCCACCAGGCTGTCCCGTCAGGTGGAGAGGCGTCGCCAAAATTCATATATCACCAAGCGCGGGCTATGATATACAAGAAGAAGACGGACGTGATGAACAGATATAAGACTCGTGTTATTTTAGAGGATTCTTCACCTTCCCTTCATAGTTCATCGATTCGGTGAAAATGTGTCTGCTTAAGTCCGTGTGTCTTTATGTGCGTAGCTGTGTTTGATTGAATGGGTGTAATGTATCCACCTCAAAGGCAGAATAAGTCTCTTCACTCTGGCCCTTGAGTGGCCTTGAAAGGCTGATAGGTAGCCTAAACCTCTCCATGTTGTCCTACAGTAAGTACCCCCGCAATCAGGCCCTCTGTGGTGTTTTTTAATTGAGCTTAGCCTGCTGAGTGGTAATTGATTCAGTCTGAGCTACAGCAGAGGCGCTGATACAAGGTGCTGCTTGGCTTCCGCCTTTCTTTAATCTCCCCTGCTTTATATTGTTTGGGAATACTCGCCACTGGGAAACTGCATGCCATCTTTCTTATGGAAATCAATGCTTCTTTTGGAGGGAGAATGACAGAGAGGAGTACTTCTCATGTCCTTTCATTTTCAACCAGTGTCCTTCTCTTTAGAGGCTTCGCCATGCAGATCTCCTTGCCCTTTGGCTACTGATGTTTTGTCAGAAAAGAAGAGTGGAGTTGTTTTGTGGATCAGCTTTCTGTAGTGCAGTATCTTTTTTTTTCTCCCCCCCTCTTTCTTTCACGCAGCTTTTTTACCTTGAACCGGGCTGCCAAGAAAAAGAGAAAAAAAGGAGTGAAAAATCAACAGAGAGGCTCAATCAGATCCAATAGTGTCTATGAGGTTTTCTTTAAAGCATTTGAGGAAAAGCATCTGAGTGGCGGAGGAATGAGACCAAACTGTTCCCAGTCACTTTTGATCCTGCCAGTTCAAAGTCCCCATAGAGCAGAGGGTGGAGGGAGGGGGGTGCCGTGGTTGGGGGGGCGTAGGGGGGTGTTCAGACACCTAGCTTTGACCTTCTGTCTGCGCTCTTGTCCTTTGAAAGTTGGCTTGTTTTCATTAAGCCATTCAGAAACGCAGTGCAGGGCCACAGTCTGACTAACTGCTAACCCCCTATGGTATCTTTATTAGACATTCTTTACATTTTCGGACTACTAATGGTTCAATTTTCCCAATTAGGCGTCTATTGCTAGGCAGCAATTGAATAATTTAAAACATTTGTGTGATATCTCTGATGTTGTAATGGAATAATTTGTGTGCATATGAAAGAGAGAGAAATGAAAATCCCGTCATTGTGCGAGCTGAATGTGACTTTACTCGTTTTTGGTCTCCTTTCTTCCTCTCTTTCTCTGGTCTCGAATATAGGCTGCTATAATTAGCCTAAAGTCATTGCCATACTGTGGTCTTACGGTACTTGTTTGTCATTAGCACATTTAACTAGTCATTTGGGTAATGGCTTTCAAGATTGCCTTTGTTTTTACAGAGATATTTTTTATATGTAAATATTGAGACAATTTCCATAATGTGCCCTTTTTATTCATCATGGAATAATTGATGCATCTTTATTGCTGTGTAAACTTTGGTCTTTGAATGACTGTGTATATAGTTATCATCCCCAGTTTCTTTATTATTATTGCAGTAGTATCTATTATTAACGTGTGTTGTAAAACATTTATGTGTATTATGTTAACATGGAAAGATACCCGAGAAGCGATTAATCCGAATTATTCCATTTTCCCCCCTAATTGATGGCAGCGTAAAGCTTTAGTGTTATTGGACACCAGTTTTAAAAGGGGATCTCAGTGGTGGGAATTACTGATTGCTGGATTAACAGCAGCAGGTTTTGAGTTTTTCGGCCAGAGCCTCAGAAGTTTCCCCTGCGACTATCTCACTCATAATACGCATCATTGGGTAACCAACGACCTCTCCGTGTGTCTCAGGCCTGGAACTCCCCTTCATGATGATGCCACACCCCCTGATCCCAGTCAGTCTGCCCCCAGCCTCTGTCACCATGGCGATGAGCCAGATGAACCACCTCAGCACCATTGCCAACATGGCGGCCGCAGCACAGGGCCAGAGCCTGCCCTCCAGAATGGTCACCTCTGTTATAAAGGTAAATTTATAAACTGAAAGCAGCAGCTGTCAGAAGAGTTGATGGTTCAAACCACTTCTTCATGGTGTGTGTCAGTCTACTTTGGATATTTATGTTGGGGGTGTGTGTTTCTGTTGCTGCTGGGGTTTCAGGAACGTGTGCCGGACAGTCCCTCCCCTGCTCCCTCCTTAGAAGACAACAGGAGGCCGGGCAGTCACCCATCATCCCACCGCAGCAGCAGTGTGTCCAGCTCCCCGGCCCACACAGAAAGCTCCTCAGACAGGATACGTACGTCTCTTTATAAGAGAACACACATAAATGGTGAAGAGGAAAAACAGCCAGATGCTCTGTGAAGACTGTTGTTGTTGTTCTGCCTAATTCACAAAGACGGAGCAGAGACTCGTCTTCTTAGTAACGTCTCCGAAAGTCACTCTTGTTTCATCTCCCTCCCTCTTCAGCGGCACACCACAATGGCCTGTCCATGAACCAAGCCCTGCTAGGCCTGTCCCCCAACATCCCGCCTGGGCCTAAAGAGGGAGACCTGGCCCACGACATGAGCCATGAAGCAAAGAGGATGCACACTGACAAAGGTGAGTCATATTAATGAAAGAGAAGTTTGAGGTCAACAATATACTCTCTGTGCCAACAAGGATTTTCAGGAACAGAAACCGACCAAAAAATTAATGTGATGCTGTTATTTCTTTGTTAAACACACAGTCTCTCCTCGTACAACATTTGAAGTTAATGACTGTGTTTAAGCTTTGATAACTATTTATTTAATATGTGCAGTGTATGAAAATGACAGCTGATGTGAGAAACAAGTGACTGAATAGAAATAGTGCTCTGCTGGAACAAGGCATCCACTTTAGGTTAATGTGTCACCAAAGGAGAGTGCTGTTAGTCTGCAATTTAAGTATAAGACCTCTTTTGCACCTTTTTTATCACTGGAATAAACCATTTAGCTTCACTCTCTGATATTAAGTTTCCTACTTTGATATGTTTCCTATACACGTTTTTACAAGCTAAAAATTAATATTCAGACATAACCATGATGTAATAATGTTGTGAAAAGCATTTAATGACAACCTCATACAATGAAATTCTGTATATTAAGTGCTTTTTCTTTATTTTTTCTTTTTTTACTTTCAAAAAATATATATTTTGTAAATTTTAAAAGACTCAGATGATTATCAACTAATTTTCATAAATAAGAAAACATAATAGAAAAAAAAGAAAAATTGTGGTGAAATGTAAAAGTGCCAAGTTCTCATAGGTAATTATTAAAACATTAAAACAAGTGCGATAGCTGAATATAAGCACAAGAAATAGGTCTTTATACAATAACATGTTCACATAGGTTTTTCATTATTGATTTTTCAAAATCTGAATTTTACACATTTTTAATATACTAAATTAACAGTGGTTTATACATTCATAATGGAAACAATGAGCCCCTTGGATAGAGCAGTAGATTTGCTCACTTGTATCATTCCCTTTCATCCCCATTAACTCTGAACTTAGAGGGCAAAATATTCAAAATGTCATGAGTAAATGTTTTTATTATTAATTGCTGGCATCATTTCATTAGAATTTCGCTGTGCTTGTAGAAATGAAAAAAGAAAAGGAAAAAGATAAAAATCTACTAAGCGTAGCGGATTAAATACAAAATGAAGCAAATAATAGATTTTAGTATTCTCTGTTGGTTTAGAGCAGAGCACGGGCGGGCTGTTATGCGCTGTACTGTGCTGTGCTGGGTGATACAGGGTGGGGTGAGGCTGATAATGATATTAAAACCACTATGGAAATCATTGGGCTGTATGTTCCCTGTTGGCTAGGCTGACGTGAAGATCAGTGTTAGACCTTCACTCACAGGGTGTGAAGCAGTGAATAGTAATAATTAGCAGGATCATGAGCTGAATTTATGGGTCACAAACTGTCTAACTGTGTGTGCATGTGTGCGAGCATCCGTGTGTGTGCGTGTGTGTGTGTGTGTGTGTGACAAAGAGAGAGTCGGGCAAACAGGGCAACACAAACAGAAAAAGGAGGTTTAACCAAGTATCCGCACGCTAAATCAACTAAATGTTTTCTCAGTAGCAGAAATCTTGCTTCTTAACTGAAGTGCCTCCTCCATACTTAGATAATCAACACAAATGGACTGTAATTTCTTCGCAATATTAGAGGAGAAAGCAAATGACCCAGCAATCCACACCAATTCTAGCTAGTTGACCCACACACATCTACCGGCAAACACGAGCTGTATTATCTTTGAGATTGTCAATTCCTAATATGTCACTGGACTTGATTAGGATTCTGAGCTCTCCAGTGTGTGCACCAGAGGTCTCGGGCTGTGGAAAACATTTTTATAAAATAACCCATTAATGCAGAGGAGTGCAACTAAATTAGTTACCAATTTGCTGAGCATGAATTAATGAAGAGAGCTTCTCCCGGCTCCCACAGTTGTAATTTTCATAATAACCCCAGACCTTTATTTGGCAGGTTGTTTAGTTTTTTCGTTTGAAGGTTTTCATTAGTCTAATGAGGACTGTGCAAGGGCGAGCAGTCAGCACAATTTACATGAGGAAGCTATCATAATAAATGAGGCAATTTGAATAACATGCACAGGTTTATGCAGCGAGATAAGAGAGATTGTAGCAGCCAGATTCAGAGGTAACCAATACATTAGAACCAACTAATAACCAAAGTAATTCCAATAAAAGCTTTAAGTGAAGGGAATAAAATTAATGATAGATATATTGAACTGTAATGATATGATACATGATGCATTAGATTAATAAAATAAATGTGTTCCATTGTTAAAGAGGGGAGAGGCCTCAGCATCCGAAGCTTTGTTTATGGTGAGCTTTTTAATTAGGCTTGTTCATCGCATCAGTTTGTTTAGATAAATGAGATAACATTCCAATGGTTTAATGATATCTCTCCACTTGTTTGATCTTTATGATCCTGGCAGAGCATTAAATTAATCTCTCGCAATGCACTCTTAGAAGAGAGCGCAGTGGGTGCAGAGGAAGGATGCAGTTCCCCGGCTCATATGGAGGCTATTTAAATAGGCAGACACCTCAGAGACAGCCACTATAATGTCACATCACTCATATCCTATGAACATGTCTCATCTTTTTCATGTCATCTCTGCTGATGAAGGACAAAGGCTGTTTGTTGTTGTCTAAAAAAGGCTGTTTCCAAAGTTGTGTCACCCAATGCAGAGTAACCAGATGGTTACTCCTTTTTTTGGGGGGGCTGCTGTTTGAACTTGGTTATTTTTTGTCCAAATTTTGCCAGAGAAAAGAAGGGGAGATTAGATGGTGTGTGAGGAAAAAAGGGTAGTAGAAAGCTAAGTGTTATCTCACATGTGACTAATTGAATTGCTTCAAACAAAAAGTCTGTGGCGATAGCTTCCGACAAGCCTCTGTCTCGTGAAACAGCAGGTAGCTGACAAACAAGGGGAAATTTGAAAGGTACGGAAGCCTTTGGCTGTAAACTCACTTTGGACATCAAACACTTGACATCATTTTATTTCCTTGGGGAAAAAGGTGTTTGAAACGCAAGCCATATGTATGTACGTACGAGTATAAGAGTTTTCTGTAAATACCATGTGGCAGTTTAAGCATTTTGCCAACAACAAATTTCACCACTTTACCTCAGCCCTCCCACTGCAGTTAAACATGCCACATCTCTTTTAGTCTGAGCTAAAATGCCTGACAGGAGAGTCGGAGGCAACTACAGTATGTAAACTGATTCTGTAAAGCATATTTTAAAAGTGGGTGATTCACTGGTAATATGATATTGGCACTTCCCTGGTAAACGTTATATATCCGTGTTGACACAACAGGAGATGCACTCATAATGTCCTCCCCAGCACAAATGGATGCTTGTGGTGTATTATGTCACCTAGAGGTGCACGCTTTCATATTTGCCATCAACTGGGCAATCTGTGATGCGGCGAGCACCCGTGTGACCACAAAGGGCCGAGCTGATTTGCCACGCCTTTTCTTTGTCAGGATGCTGCCTCGATGTCCAGTTGATGTGCTTAGGGCTGGTGCTCTGTGCGCCGTCTGCAGTCCCAGTTTACTGCCTGAATGATGAAGTGGAGCAGGTACAAGTGTCACAGTCTATTACATACAGCTGCTTTGGGCAAGGACCTGTGGACACTGATGGGCTCATGGAGAGAGGGGGGGGGCACAGTTTAAAAAAAAAAGATGAAAAAGACAAAAAAGTGATTTCGAGCCTTTGTAGTCTTTGTGCTGCTCCTTCTTTGCATAAGCATTTGCAATGATAAAAAGGAAGTTAGGGGACTTTGGGTCAGGCAAAAGTTTGGGCGTCAGTTTTGTTCTCTTTTTGCGGTGTAAATATTTCACTGACATTGATGGTATCTCCGGTACAGTATCATTAAAAGTTCGATATGCTCAGTGTAAGCTCCTTCTCTTCATCTTTCTGACTTTAATGCATAGTGTTTTGTTCAGTCCTCCCGGTGTCCTTGGCGTTGCAAGCTTCAAACACATGCTGACTACCTGACTTTCCCTAAGTCAGGAGGCAAGATCATTAGCCATCACAACCCTGAAATGTGACTTGGCAGACAATAATGCTTTATGATCAAACAACTTGTCAGTGCGTCCTGTTGAAATGAAAGAGTGCAAAAAAATAATTCAATAGAGGATCAATCAAATTTCCCCGGCCCATGTGAGAGAGATTGCTGATGGTGCAGAGAGGGGCTATTCCTCTAGGACATGGGAGTTCATTTGGATATTTGTTCTCCCCCCTCATGAATGTTCCATTGCGTGACACCATCTCCTGCTAATCACATTTCACTGAAAAGGGGGGATGCTTTTAGGGACGTTGAAAAGAGAGAGGTTCTTTTTAATCTTTGAAATGCCTCAAAAGTGACAGAATGCTTTCTCCTGCCAAGACGTGAGCCTCGGATGGGGAGATAAATATGCTGTGGTCAGCTAAGTGTATCTAGTGAGCAGAGAGGCAAATTTAATAATGCATTATCATTCACTGGCGAAGGTGAAATCTCCCTGTCCATCAGAAGGCTGAGGCCTGTTTCATGTTACCCTTCACTGCAAATGAACAAGTGCTTTACTCAGCCATACCAGAGATGCACAGTAGGCACCAGTGCTCGACTATATATGCTGCCCCGGACTGTCAGGAAAACAGGTCTGTAATCAAAGCAATCATCTATCGGTCTTGACTGGAGACATTAATGATCACAGTCCTTACTCCTGATAAAACTGTTTCAAACAATAACCATCTCTTTTTTTTTCTTTCTTTCTTTCTCCTTTTTTTTTTTTTTGTTCTTTCTCTCAGAACACAAGGTGCGTTTTACATATCTGAGCATCTGCTATTATGCAGATCATGGGAACATATTTACCCCAATGCCCTTGGACAACAGCATTAAACAATTATGAAGATTATGTACAATGCGGGAAAAAATTTGTGATTCAAAACAATTCGTATCTTGGTAGCGGCAACTGTTGCGGACAGATAAGGTTGACCCTGAATATGTATTTCTGTACTTTTGGAGACATTCAGGGAGGCTGTTTGTATAATTTAATATTTACATGTAAACAGTAATTAAGTGATGCTACCAACATGCCAGGGCCAGGCTCTGCCAAGGTAAACACCAGCCCTAGTAGTTTGCCACAGTCCATCATGTTTACAGACTTGCAGAGCCGAGTGCTGTTTGTGTGCTCTTCCTTGGCAAAGCCCATAAAACACAACCAATTGGATGCCGAGCGTTGAACACAGTCACTCTTATCGTCTGGCAGTCTACTCGCTGACTTGAGGACATTGTGAGTCAAACCTTTAAATTTTCACTCTGCGATAATTACGCCGCTATACTTGAGCTTTTATATCCTTTCACTGAGAAAGTAAATCATTCCTAATAAAGAGAGGAAGAATGGGGGGCGGAGGGAAAAGTGCTTGAGGACTAATTCTCTTCACTCCCTCCCTCTCTGCTCTCTATTCTGCTTTTTGAAAGCCTTTCTCTGAGTATTCCAGTCACCTTGACTTTGCAGCTGCAGCCTTATAGTCTGTTGCTTATCCTGCCTAACCCCAGCCTGTCAATTAGGTGTTTAAAAATTAATCTCTTTAACTGGAAATACCATGCCAGCTTTCTTCCGTCTGTAAATGAAGTGTTATTAATTCACACAGCGCAAAGCCAGTGTTATGAATAATGTTATCAAAACAGATTTCCACACGTTTAACACGTTGCTCCTATTAAAACCCCTTAAGTATTTTTATAACTGTGAAACCGGGACTACTAATGGATTTGCATCCATTTTTGAGCTTCTACACCAGGCAGCCACGGAGCAAGTGCTCCTAAGCCAGGCCTTTTAAAGTTTACATTTCCCATTTCCTCTTTTGTTCTTTCATCTTCATTTAAAAGCAGCTCAGTATATCCAGTCTGGATTAGCGCCAGCCGCCGTCGACGCTCGGTCGGCAGCAACAGAACGGCATCGCCTCTCCCTGTAGGATTGCAATGCCAGGCAATGACACCAATGTGTCTCCCTGTCCCCCCCGCCCCCCACACACCCTCCACTCCCCTCCCCTCCCCTCCACACCCCCAAACACAGTGAAGCCCTGATCTAGCAGCAGGCTATCTGGCCAACCACACCAAGCTAATACTTGTTCCATTAAAACCTGGTGATTACGGGGGATTTCCTCTCTGTTTGTTTGTTTGAATGCTTAATTATCAATATGTAATTGGCATGTGTATTGTGATGTTGGGTGCATATTCGGTGGCATATTTTACTGCAATGCACATTGCTATCGGGCAGAAACAGGACTCCCCAGTCACTGTCTAAGTTAAGCTGCATGAGAAGTTGCTCTAATGAATTAATAAATGCTAAACAAAGGAGAACTAAACAAAGAGTGAGAAATAAATGGCTTGATGATTAGTGGGTCAGAGAGATTAGTGGGGTATACAGTACAAATGATCCCCTTCTGAAATGGGAATGATTTTGGCAAAATACCCAATCAATAGTTTAAACCAATTTAATCTCTGGGATTCTTCTGTCAATAAATGGACCCGGTCACCGGAGGTCAATATGCAAAGACAATCTAAACACCTTCAAAGGGCCTCACTATAATGTCCTTCTTCCAGTATTATCTTCTTGACAGTTTGGGCTCATGGTCAATAGGTGAATTACAGAAATCTATTCAAGCCCGGCCGGCTGTCATTGTCTTTTCTGAGCCACAAGTTTATTTTTGCCCCTCCAACCTTAGCCTCCTCCTCCTGTTCTGACTGAAGACTAAGGTCGTGGATTTAGCACCGCCGTCTCTAACCTTTAATCACCTTGCCCGGCTCCGTTCCGGCCGTTCTAACTGTGATCGTCTCTCTACAAAATGCCATTTTGTCTCCACTACTGTTCGCTTTAAGAGCTCATTTGAAGGTGCGCGCTGGCAGAAACAAAAGTCCTGTATGCTTTTATGCAGTCATCACAGTCAGCCAAGCCTGTAATCCTCAGAGGTCCGATAATGACATAGCCCCTGCATTTATTACATGGAGGAGAGGAGAGAGGGAAAACGCTGACTTTGAACAAATGAACACTCTGACCTTTATGCAATAAATATGACATGGGCCGCATAAAAAGACAAGATATCTTCCTCCTGAATGGAAGTCAACACGGATTCTGCTCCCTTGCCTCTTGCTCTCTCTGTTTCCATTTCTCTTCCCCTCTCTTTCTCTTGCTGTTTTTTTCCCTCTCTCCCTCTTTTCCCAGCTAACAGTTAAACAAATGATGAAATCGATTTTAATTGTTTTGCGCTGTAATATTGTAATCTATGCTCCAAAAGCGCAATTTGTAGTTCATAATTTTCTCTGCTGTGGTGGAGTCATACATAATGCACACTGCAGAATATTATGGACAATCATCTGTCACTATTCTCATCTTCATGCATGATTAGATTCTTAAATTTAATCATTGGCGAATGTTTTCTCAGCAATGAAAGCAATAAAAAATGTTTTTATCCGTGCCTGGAAAAGGCATTTTTAACAGAGAGAATCAACCTTTCACTGTGTCTTTTGTAATCTCAGTGTGATCCCAATTGAGCATCGCGATTGTCTTCTTTTGTCACCTCAGACCGCCTCTCTGACAGTAAAGGATTTATGGTTATTTCCTCCATGCAGCCTGTCCATCTGTGGCTCTATCTTCATATGGCCTTGAGAATACGATTCAATTTATTAAGGCAAAGCAATAGACTCATTACTTTAAAAAGGTGGCAAGAGAGAGAGTGCCAGAGAGGGAGAAGTGACACACTGAATTGGTTATTAATGGAAAGGCACAGCCATAGGGCAGTTGAAATTTAATGATATCCTACAAGAAAATATGAGGGTGTCACTCTCCAAAAAGTCATGCTAAATGTCAACATTTTAAGGTCCCGACGCTAATTTTATGCCTGTGCACAGTAATGTTTTGGAGAGCATTTAGGAAACACGGCCCAGTGGCCAGCCTGATTATCCCGCTCACCTTCTCTCCTCTCTCCAAATGGGTTTGTGCAGCAAGCGATTTCATCTCTAAGTGAAGGGAACATTAGGGAGGGGAGAAAGAGAGAGCGATAGAGGAAAACACGCGGTTTGATTTTCATGCTGTGATAAGAGAGTGGGAGCCAAATGTTACCTGTTAATCTAGCCCAAACCGACCGGGGCTCTTGACTTTGTCCCCCAGCAGGGATGGGGCAAACACTCATTTTCCTCTCTCCGTGATGAAAAGGAAATTAGCTTAAATGTGATGAGGGCACATTAGTGTGTGTGCCGTGCGTGTGTGTAACGATTGTGTATGTGTTTGAGGTTTTTTTTGTTTGCATCCATCTGTGCGTGTGTGTGTGTTTGTGTGTGTCTGTGCGTGGGTTTTGTCTTTCTTCACAGTGTACACAGTACATTACACACACATATGCACAACATATGCAAGTGATAGTCATTCTAAAGGAATCTGTCTTGTATGGATCATCACACGCATTCTCACAGTATGTCCTGCAGGTTCTTGCTTACTTTAAGAAAAGCGTGCGTGCACTTAAATTCAACCCTCCAGTAGATTATTTACTATCATGTATAGATTTTCTGTCCAGATGCTATGACTTTATTTTCAGTCTGTTGTTAACACTTGGATACGTTCTCACTAAAGCAGTGCACAGAGATTTAAAAACAAAAAAATATATATTTATTGTTGTCATAATAAGCCCATAACATACTATAGTACCTGTTTAAAGCTATCATGGAGTTGATGCCGAATTTATTTTGCCTGAAAGGCCCTCCAGAGTGCCGACATCATTTGCAAGATAAGCTGGGCTCATGTTTTTTTAAAGTGCTCAAATTGCATGCAGCTACTTTTCTGCCCAGCTCTGCATCACTGCATGTGTACCAGAAGACAGATATTTCCCTTGACAAGATTTTCCAAATCCAGCGCTTTAAGTGCAGGTGGAATAATGCTGTGTTAGCTGCTAATGGCTGTCCGAGAGGTCATAACTACTCCATTTGAAGGAGGCTGGTTTCTCTGCAGCCCTGGCAGGTCAAATCAAATGTAATTGTGCAGTGAAAAGCAGTGCCTTGCTTTGTGTTGGCTGTGCTGACAACCTCCAGGTTTAGCATTCAGTTCTCCTGCTGGGAGGAACACAGGTTTGCAAGGACAAAGGCTTCACCTGTCAATATATCACACTGACTGGCCAGCCAAATGTACCTCTTGCTCTCCTTCTCTCTTTTCCCCTCTCTCTCCTATCTCTCTTCTTCTCTGTCAGTCTTTCATTCTCTGCACACCAATTCTATTCCTCCCTCCTCTTCCTCAGACTCTGCCTCACCTATCTATCCATCCATCCATCTTCTGTCTTCAGCCATCTATCTCTCGTTCCTGGCATCCCTCTCGTCCTCTTTCTCTCCCTCTCTCTTTGTGTGTCTTTCTGTATCTTCCTCTCCTCCCGCTCACACTGCCTTCGTGTGAGGACTCAGCTGAAATGTCCTGAGGGACCCAGTTTCAAACACAGGAACCAGAAACATATGGCACATTTTCAACTCCCAAGGTCAATTACAGCTATTTATCCAGAGATTGCAGCTAAATTTCCCAAGGTTTCTTCTAGATTTACCACAGATTGCAATGTGTGTCTGTCACATTTTAAATCAGGCCAGTTTCCTCTGCTTCTCTCCACTCCCTGTGACTTTCCATCAAGTATTTCAAAGGCTTTCAAGTGGGTTTTAGACATGTTTTATCTCTGGTTATCATATGCCCCATCTTTTTTGCCTCAGCTTTTCTAGGTCCAAGTGCCGCTCGCAACACAAATCTAATAACATGTAAATTGGAGATAAGCCCAGATCCCTCCAAGTGATATTTTTTACATTCATAGTTTGTCAAGTCAATTCCTGGGCCCCTGTTTTAGCAGCACAACACATGAGGAGTGAGAAAATTAACTGGATAGGTGATTCATCATTGCTAGCACACTGTCAAGGACTCCCTCTGCAGCTATTGAGAGCAGGGTGGAGGAGGAGGACGGAGGGAGGGGGGGCGTTGTTTTAAATTATGGCATTTCATTCAGAATGCATTGTATTTACAGCGTCCCATTTTTATTTGTGGCTCCTATTATCCGCCGAAACAGTTGTGCATGAAATGTTATTTGTGACAGGGGTGACCTGCGAGTGTTTTTCCACACAGTATTTCATAGTCGGGGGGCCTTAACTGTACCTTTACCGTACGGTAAGCACAAGAGGCTGTCACAGCTGCTGTTGGCAGCCTTGCTAGTGGAGAAATATCACCTGGAAACAGAGTACTCCATTCCACCGGCCCCCATCACTCCAACGCCTGTCGCTGTAATTAAGTTGAAGTCAATGATTCTGGAGCGATGGTGAGAAATAAACATGCAAACACATGCCAGCGTTTGCAGCCAGGCACAGAGAAGAAAGGGGGGGGTTGTTGGGGAGGCAATAACATTAGAAGCACAGAAGCCACAGATCTAGATCGTGTTCGCTGGAATTTACATTTGAGCTTCATTAAGCCACTTTTAGTTATATTGATTAAATTAGTCACTTATTAGCTTCCCATTCCCTTTTTTTGAAAAT
The DNA here is from genome assembly GCA_028564955.1 of Terapon puta. Classification (NCBI taxonomy): domain Eukaryota; kingdom Metazoa; phylum Chordata; class Actinopteri; order Centrarchiformes; family Terapontidae; genus Terapon; species Terapon puta. The sequence goes on from JAOXYL010000052.1 coordinate 15,941,776, forward strand.
GCCTGTATTTATGCATAGCTCCTGGTGGAAATGTTATCTGACAAGGGGTGCTGTACGGTAGTTGGAGTCTGTCGAACAAAACACGCTGTTTGCTTTTCCCAGAGCATGACAGGTTGTTTCCCCTGCAACAAAGCCATCAAATATTCTGTGTGATCCAACATTGTGTTGGAGGGGAGGCCTGCTGAGTGGGAAGCCGGAGTTTGTTAAAGCAATGATTTATGATTAATGCCAACACTAAATAAGGGACAAAGTGCCTACAGTACAAATCAATTACAAAGCTACAACAGCAGACCTTTCCCCGAGGTCTACTAACGTCTCTAGTTGTTATGGTGATTTTATTGGAGGTGGGTGATGCATGCATATAATACATGCAATACATCTATATCAACCTGAGCTGGAGCCAACTGTAATGCTTTTGATCTTTGATTAGTTATTTTATTGAGATAAAATGGGACTTTCATGCTGTGCCACTGTATAAGGAGAGTGCATTTTATACCTCCACCCAGACGCCCACCTCAAAATGCAGACAGGACTGCACCAAACAAAACAAATTACCACAGGAGTGGCTTCTTAAAAGTAGGCAATTCATTATTTTTATGAAGTCAAATTATAAACAAATTTTAATCCATTAGGCAACCATCCATTCTAATTAATCAACAGGAGTGAACTCCATCTGAAAGAGGAGAAAGGTTGTTTACTCTCTCCACGGACCAGCGGTGCATATTTCACCATCTTCCCCTCTCAGAAAAAAAAATGTTCTTCAAATTACAAACCTAAACTGTGAATCCTAACACTCGACTTTTGGCGCCGAGATGTTTCCAGGGCATTTGCAGATGCTTGAAATAATCTCCAATGTTTTTGCTCAATCTGCTCTGAGGATGGGTGAAATAAATACTTTAAACTAATTAATGTAAGACCAGCTGTTCCCAGCACTTGGCTAGCGCTGGTGAATATTGATGGGAGGGAGAGGCAGGGCTGTTCAGCTCCACTCGCTGTTTGTACAAGATTCAGCCTGCCACATAAACAGATATGAATACTGGATGAGAGCAGAGAGGTGCTGTGCACAACACAGCCAGGGTTCCACATTACAAATAAAAGTTTTTCCCCCTTTCATTAAATTAACAATTAAACAGCTGATGGTGCAGACTTCCTGCCGAGATCTTTTTTACACTGGATGTGTTTAATAAACTGTCTCTCTGCAAGATGGTAGCACTTACACATTTTTGGCGAGATAAAAGCTCACTGGACAAAAACATGTGTCAGATCTGATGGGGCAACAAACGGCAGCGTCATACTGTTTTAGTTTGACCAGGCTGTATCTGTGCCTGCCGCTTTTTCCTCCTGCTCTCTCTCCCTCCCTCCTCTGCTCCTCTTCCCTCCTCTGAGGCCTGGTGGAGAGGCTGGACAGCAGATGGCAGGGCCCTACCCCTCTGCTGGTGATGAATGGAGGATGATGTCATCTTAGGTTTGACAGGCACCCGTGCGTGCATACACAAAGGAAGCCCGAGCCTCTGGGGTCGACCGGGGGCCTGCTTCTGATTTTGGAGCCCACATGACATCTCTTAAATGGGGGAAGCTGGATTTATGTCATGGTTGATATTGTTTAACCTCACACCCGGGCCTTGAGAAGAAGCAATACAAAGGAATCTCCAAGGGACCAGTCAGTCCACTATATTTCTGAATAAGAAGGGAGAGCTGAGATTGGCTGCTGGAGATCAATATAGACCCAGTCACCACAACTGGTCAATTCAAGTCAGAATCAATGTGTGTTCACATCGGCAAAAAACTATTCAAATATTCTGCCACTTACAGTGTTTAAGTTTCACAAAGTAAGAGTATTCTATTAATGATTTATCCATTTTCAATGTCATTATTGTTTTCTTTTCAGAAGACAACTCGATGTGCACCCCAACAGCAAGAGACAGCTACGAGAGGTTGTCATTGGCTGGACAGGCCCTGCCTCCTGGCTTCCCCTCACCATTTCTCTTCCCAGATGGCTTGTCGTCAATAGAGACTCTCCTCACCAACATACAGGTACTGTCCACTAACTAAGAGTCATGTCTTCATAACAAGACAGGGGGAGCAGATTTTGACACAACTCGCGTAAAAGCACCCTGTTAGAAGCAGCATCTTTGACGCCTTTTGATGGTTTGTACGGTAAAGGATTTCTGTGCTGTGCCTTTAACCTTAGTTAACCAGGTCCCCTTCCTGTCAGCCACAAAGAAATCTGTAAAAAAAGACACATTGAAAATATTTTGAACCCAAAAATTCTTTTTATATAAAAAGAGATAATAGTGCAGCCCGTGGCCCTTTGTTTTAAATACCATTTGAGGGCGCCACAGTAGAACTTCCATACAAAGTTTGTTTTAAAAATATGTTGTCAAAGCCCTTCAGAGCAAGAGTATCTTTTCAAGAAAAATGTTGCTGTTGGCCTTTGTTCAAACAGCTTAAAGCATGTTTCCCATCAGGAAGTCATGTGACTTTCCTGCGTTAAGTAAGAGTGTTGAGGTCAGGTTGCAAAATTTGTCATACAGACTTTTGACTTTGACAATATAGTCCTGTGTACATCCTGTCTCCTATGAACAGACAACATTGCTTTTCTTTAACCATGATGGTGAACTTTCCATTAATGTAACTGTCACTGCAATCTTTTCCAAACATTACCCAAGAGGGGCATGAAAGTTCATTCTAGACCTTGGAAACAAAAATACCTTTACTCAAGGTCCATTAACTAGGCTTTCCAAAGCGTTCGACTACTGTTGTCCTTGACAACTGAGCAAACTGAATTCACTGCAAA